>CM038478.1:6881931-6953726 GCA_021464305.1 Kandelia obovata | reverse complement strand
GCGTCTCTTTAACTCCAAGCCTGATGCTAACGTCTCATGGATCCAGTCTCTCTACGATTTACTGGCAAAACCATTCATTTTTTCGGTCCAATCAGAGAACACGAAAAATATAGATACAGATACGATCGAAGAAGACGAAGACAAGACATCAAGAGTTGATAAAATAATCAAATTGAAAGTTCAATCATATATAGGAATTACCGAGTGTTTGAAAACGTTTTTGGAATCCGAGGGGTAGTGGTAACTCTTTGTCTGAATTTCATCTTCAGAGTCATCATCCTCCTCTTCGTCGTCACCGTCGTCTCCCGGAACTCTAGGACAACCTGCACGGTGGCAAAATCGTTAGTCCCGCTGCTAGCTCAAGAGGACTGGACGACAAGACATGCCAGGCGGTGATCAGAAGAAAACCTTTGTGACGCTTGTAGCGAGTGTTGCACTGAGGACAGCACTGGTTCCCTTCACTCCTCTCGTACACATAGCAAGGCTTGCAAACAGGGAATCCACACACATGACACGCCACAAATGTCTGTCCGTCTTCCTTAACTCCAATCTCATCCCCACAAACTCTACACGTTCTTGACACATAAGGCCGACTCGCCGGCCTCTTCTGCAATGACACAACACAACACAAAGCTTACGTGACACTGATCACATGCTCATTAATTACATAATAAGAAACTTATAAATTAAGAAAGAACTGATTGATGAGCAAAAGAATGCTATACCTCCTCGTCGCCGCCGCCGCCGCCATGCAACGAAAGAGAACCCATGGCAATGCCAGCCATGGTCTTTGAGAGAGAGGGAAAGGAGATTGTGAGAGGAGGAGGGACAAGGAGAATGGAGGGTATTAAAAGGGATGGGTTGCTGAGGTTGAGTTCGAGGGACTGCGTAAAATATCATGTGTTGTGTGAAAAAAAGAGTATGTTGTGTACCAAACTGTGAGTTGGGAGGTCGTGGGTTTGAGTTCAAGAGACGTTAACTCGTGGGGGGTAGGGGGGGGCGATTGGTAGGAGAAGGATCGATTATTGACAGAGTTTGCTTGCACCCTCATTAACTAGCTTCGACTCCATGGCGTCTCTTTAACTCCAAGCCTGATGCTAACGTCTCATGGATCCAGTCTCTCTACGATTTACTGGCAAAACCATTCATTTTTTCGGTCCAATTCAGAGAAATTTAGAGCGGAAGAAAGGAGTAGGAATAAAATTAAATTTGTCATGACTCGTCCTTGGTGTTTTTATTTTTTTTATTTTTTTTTTGTCAAATGTTTTTTTTTTTTCCATTAATTTTCAAAAAATAAAGTTAATTTAATATTAAATTTGAAGGAAGAAGAAGAAAAAAAAAAAACAAATAAAAATTTAGAAATTAGATGAGATTCCGTTCTATTTAGACTCTGTTGAATAATACTTAATGTGATTCATGGAGATCTCAAATAACGTTAGTTTGACAGTTCATCCATTTTACCAAGCTCCGATTCGTGGGGTTATCCAGTGTTACCAGATTCTTGTCCCTCTCAGGTACTAACGTAGATTTCGACTTGTATTATAAATAGAAATCTCAAATATTACTCTGAAATTTCGTTCAGCAACGATTAATGGCGTCTGGTCGCCAAACAACGTAATTGTAAAAGCCTTCAATTTATGTCCCTTTTCTTTCTCGGGAAAAGCCCCATTTTCCAAAGTGCAAATGTTGTTTTAAGTCCACAATTTCTTTACTGCAAACTTTGAAAATGGGCAAATCGACATAATCATTTGACCATACTTTTTAACATTTAAAGAACCCATCATCTACATTGAGGATCGCCCGTCCTATTCATGTCTTCCTCCGTAAATTTTATGTTTTTATGGAATTTTTGTACGTTTTATATTTCGTTGGTGAAAATGATCTTTTTTTTATTTGTCATTCGCAAACTGGCAACACCCTACTTGGAACGATCATATCCAAAGCTTTGCGTGATTTTACAAGCATTCCAAGTTGAAGCACGCAAACAAGGACTGCGTTAGGCTCTAATCTACATCTTTTCTCTCTTTTCTTTCTTTCTTTTTTTTTTTTCTTTTTTTTTTTTTTTATAATGGGATGAACAACTATGGTTTCCGCAAAACATTTCAATTACTACAATTTTCTATCTACACAAAAGACTCCCAGTCTGAATTAAGATCGCAACATTGATTGCCAGCCAAGAACCCTACATGCATCTTTGCAATCAACACAGAGTTCCCTGAAAAGAGAGATTTATTCGCTGGAAAATTTGACGGGCTTTGCACCCCCATTTTATATCGTACCTTGTGGCTGCTTCGTGAAAAGGAGTACAAACTAGAAGGGTTGATGCCTTTTATGATTAAGGCCACAAGTACATTGGAAAAATATAAAAACAGTACCAGGACCTTAATTCCGAAGCTCTAATTGGAAGTCATCTAGCTCCGTCTTGCTCAAAACAAAAATCTTCCCTAAATTAGATATCACCTTGCCAATCCATGCCAAGGGCTTAAGCCTCTGTTCTTGGCCTTTTTGCAGGTTGTGAAGGTGAATCACAATTATCTGGCACAGGCTTTTCAGGAGATTCACTTTGTGATATCCTGTGCTCCCGGCTCATGTTCTCTGAGCTTTCTTCTGGTGCAGGCTTGGCATGAACTGTGCTGGCTTCTGTCTTGCCATGGTCACTCCGTAAGGAATCCATTTCATTTTTTTCAGGGGAATCTTTAATCACATCCAAAGACAGGTTGGAGTCATTCCAGAAGGCCGATGAAGATGCCTTCAGCCTCTCAGCATCTGACTTGTATTGCTTCTCAAACATCATTTGGAGATGTCTTCCTTGTTCTTCTATTCGGAACTGTAAATTCCGTTGGATCTACCAAGAATAAATATAACAGGTCACAACCCCATATGTATTTGTGTGCTCTTATAATACAGTGAAAAACAACAGTACTTGCATGAATAATCATCTACTTATGGACTCTAATGCACCAAATTGGTTTGTATAATTGGTGCATTCCTAGACTAAAATACAAGTTCATCATGTTATCCATACAATATGCTGTGATATTACATTAGCAAAAACTCATGATGGCCAAAACTTAAGACACTTGGCTCAAAAGGAGGATGATTGGTGCATGGTAAAAGGAGTTCCTAAAACCGTTGAGCATACTAATTCAATTTTCCCCAGGAAAAACGTTCAAACAGCTGCAATTCTCATCTCTCTATCCATCCCATCCCATCCCACAACCCTGCCCCTCCCCCCCCCCCCCCCCCCCCCCCCGCCCCCCCCCCCCCCCCCCGGGCGGCAAAAAGATCCCCCTAGTGTAGGAATCAGTTCTTTGCATAGTTTCTCTTGCTCCATTTGTTGCGACAACAAAGTTCATAGCAGCTTCAGAGTTCAAAAGATCCTTTCATATTAGAGATGACCATACCTAACATAGTTTACCAACCAAGCCCCTCTGTTCAGCACTTCAGAAGGAATTAAAGGATCCTGCCATTCCTACATTATCAGATATGCATCTTTTGCAATAATGATCGAACATCTCAACTATTCAAACCACCAATATAGGCCTTAAAACTTGGTTTTAGTTGTAAATACCGCCTATTTTCTCAAATAAGATGTCCATCCCTAGAATCAAATTAATACCTCCAGTTGTTCATGCAGCTGTTTCTGAACTTCCATCTGCATTCGCAAAGCCTCAGTGATCTCAATTCCCCTGTTGTTGAAAATTAGTTACCAATTTAGCAGAAAATTCCAAATAAAATAGGACACAATATTATAAAGAATTTTTTGCAGATACTGGATCTGTTGGAATTTGTATTCCCTCCACTTCAACTACTGTGACTCTTGAAATAGAAACAGACAGTTCCTCCAATCCAAACAGAGACTGATATATAACTGCTAAATAACAGATCATCCTAGTATTAACAGATGACAGACTGACTTACGTTTTCAGGTCCAAAGATGATATTCCTTCAATAGGAGTAAATTTTTTCTCTGAGGATCCTGCAAGGGAAGTAGAATGATCCATAATGTGTGCTAAACACATAAATAAGGGATTCTTGAATGTGATGACCTATGTGTCAAGAATGCATTGAGATACATGCCCCAGCTACAACAAAATCATTGTTAACATATATATTCTGTCTTTACCCATCCTATTAGAGTCTTGGTTTGCTTTTTCCAATCAATTAATTTTTGCATGCTGTACATGGAAATGGTTGATACACTGTTAACCAAACAACAAAGGGCACATGATTCAATCAAGTTCCTGCATCCTTTACAATAACACAAAAAAAAAAAGGAAAGAAAGAAAAACAAAAGCTAAAATGTGAACCATCCTGCTACTCTCCACAGACCTCAAAGAAAAGGAACAATAGAAGGCAGGTCACTGACTTCAAAACTTGTTGAATTCAAGCAGAATGGAACTGGAGTAACTAGTTATCTTGCCACATACCTTCTGATGAAACTGGTCTGTATCTAGCTGTCCTGTATTTCTGAAATTCATGAAGCGAGATCTCTTATTAAAATAGACAAATGAGTGAGAAGAGAGAATAAAGCAATCTAGATTTGCATCAACACACATGAGCAAATGGCATGTGCAGAAAGGTAGGCCTTATGCCAACAAGGCAAAAGGGCATACCTGCAGGTGGCTTTTTACATGATATATAGTCAAGCCTTCTACTTTCATGAGCTTCAACACACCCTTTGGAGTGGCTCCTGTTTACCGAGCAACCAAAGAAAGAATTCGAATGAAACAAAGCAATTCAATTTCAAGGTAAAAAATTTTGAACCTACGAGAACAACGCACTTCCACTTCCACCAAGCTGATTTACAGCCTCTACAAAAGCTTCATGAAGTTCGGGTGTCCAACGCATGCGTGGCTTGGCTGAAGCATTGTTTGCTGAGGAAGTAGGGGTAAGGACAGGACAAATTTCTCCAGACAAAGCAGGCATCAACAGACAAGCTTGGGGCTGATGTGCTGGAGTATTAAATGGAGGTTTGGACACCTGGAATGCCATCTACAGAAATAAGATGAAAGCCTATACAACAAAAGGCATTGGGAATATTTATTAATGAAAAAACCTGACCTTAGGCTCCATGTCCACAATACCAGTGTCAACCAGAAGCTCATTCCAGTCAGGCGTCAAAGCATCGTCATCAGTGATGAGCTGGTCAGCCCACTCCTGCCAATCATTTCGCTTGCAGAATTCTTCAGAGGTAGTGACCCCACTATTTTCTGTTTGAGCACTTTGGCCAGAGGTGTTCATGGGAAAATCAAGAAAAGCTGGCAGTGACTCTGGACACCAGGGAGCACTGTTTTCCTTTTCAAAACAACTAGTTGTTGTGGACTGAAGCAATCCTGATTGAGAAGATGGTGGCAATGGAAAAGCTGCCACATTTGTCAATGACTGAGAAAGAAAGGGAGTGTTCCTTGAATGTTTCTCCCTTGGGGAAACAGAAGAGTACTGACTGTCTGTTGAGAAGCCAGCAGATGAGGAGAATATGTGACCAACTACTTCACTGTTAGAGGTTAAATGACTATTACGGACGTGCGGCCTTGCCATAAGTTCCCTCTCCATGGAATCATGTTGGGAGTCTGGCAACTTGAGAACTGTATCTTCTAGGGGGATAGGAATAATTGGAAAAGTTGAAGATAGGGCTTCAGACACCCCAAGGTCTGTCAGCTGCTTTTTATTTGACCTCTGAATGGATAAAGTTGGGCGTGCCTCCATTCTAGCCTTAAATCAATACAAGATATATGTGTCGGTTACTTGGTAAATTGATACTAAATTCTTTGTCACAATTGTGACAAAGGCAAAACCTTCTAAAACAGTATTCCCAGGTTCTCATTTCTGTACCACTGTAAAGGTCCAGAATCTACACATTTATCAATAGCAATAGTTCGGTGAATGAGATATCTCATCAAGAAAGAGGATGCTAATGCTTGTAGCTTTCTCTCCTTCATGACCCAAAGTGAGCACAATATTCTAATCAACTTTGCTGTAGGATATATCCAGATTACACAACCAGGTTAAATTAGGATTTTCTGTGCTCAAACAGTTTATCCAGTGCAACTATCCATAAGAACCAGTTAATCAATCTCAAAAAGTCAGAAGGCATTTCTCTTTTCCCTCTGGCATGCCTCCCACCCCCTGGGGGGCTGGGGAAGGAAGGTGGGGGTGCTGGTTGTTAGAATGAATTGATTCCTTGGAGAAGATGGTAAAGTTAGACAGCAGTTTACTTAAATGCGAGCATATCACAAAGATCTAAATGCTAGATATGCAGCAATAATAAAGACCATTTTCAAAACTCCATACAACAAAATGATTGACCACAGCCCTTGACCATTAAAGTTCAAGTGAATTCCATATTTTCCAAAAAGCCACAGAGTTAACATAAAATAAAAAAGACCAAGCAAACAAAATGGTTGACTAGTGAAAGCCCCCACGTAGGTTTACTTAGAGACAGGAAATGTACAATGTAAAAAAATTCCTTGCTTCCAACAAGCAGCTTTTCAGTATAAAACTATTCACCCATTGTTACAAGGTAGGAACTGTTTAAAATTTGCAATTGCAAAATACACTGATTGATACCACAATGTTTCTTTGGAAGGAAAATTTAGCAAGATGACAATGTGTTAGTAAAATCATAAATACAAATGACACTGCAATCCCATTTTCAGAATGTAATTTTCTTCATTGTGAAGTGAAGATATTAGATTCCAATTTCATGCACAACAATCTTCTGCCCAACATCTTGAGGCATTCTAACCTGATTAAAAATCTTTCCATCTACTGACCAAAAAAAAAAAAAAAATCAGAAAAGCCATATGTTGTCAGGTCCAAACTACAGGAAACCAAGGCTTAACCTTAAACATCCCTTTGTCAATGCCATTCTGTTTGAAATTGAAAAGCCTCCGACCTATCTATATTCCCAACTATTTAGAGTTGAACAAATGATGAAGTCCAAACCCTTTAGCTCAAATGCCATAGCTTCTGGTGTCCAATACACCGAATTGATTCACCATATCATTCAGCATACCCGAACACTTCCTATGACCCAGAAACAAATCAAGCAACAGTAGGCATTCAAAAACATTCAATCCAAAAGGCGGAATTCACATAAACAAAGGCATGCACGAGTCCACGAAAAACAATTCACAACACATCAATCAGACCAAGCCTCAAATTCAAAATTTTACACGTATGTCCCTATAATGAACTGCACAAAAGTATCAAAAATCATAAACGAATATTATACAATTATACAATCCATACACAAAATAAACAACAAATTTCAATATATATATACATAACCAATTCAATTTGCACCTTGTACAGAGTAAAAAACATCAAAACCGAAGCAACCATCAAGTGGGTATTTCATAAACCAATAAGAACTTCAAATTATATTCCAAGAAAAAAGAAAAAGAAAAAGAAAAAGAAACTATTAAGGGGGCGTACGGAATCCTTACCTAAACCTCATGGAAACCTGGTAAAATTAAAAATTCAATTGAGGTTGCAGACAATTGAGGAACATAAATAATTAATAAAAAAAAGAAAAGAAAAGGAAATTATCTAGAGAGATAGGCTGGTGGTTCTTGAGACAATTCCGTCACCGGCGCGCTCGAAAGAAAACGGTGACACGGGCGCTCTGCCGCCTCCCGCCTTTCGGACCCTCCCTTTGGGCTTGGGCTCTGTCTCCGGGTTTAATAAGGAAACAGTGATTTTTCCACGTGCAGTTTCGAGCGCGTGAAGGATAATGCTCCTGAGACAATAGTGGATGCCATACTGCCATGTGTTGGGGGATTAGGCTTGTGAGTAATGTACCGAATGGGATGCAAGTGGGATTAGCGGTTGTCTATTTATTTTACTTTCATTCCTCTTCTCCTTCTTCTTTTTTTTTTCTTTTTTTTTTTTTTTGTTGGGGTTCTTAAATTATTTATTTCCTAATTATGGTCCACATGACCTAAACTGCACAATTTTAGTTAATTTTTTTTTTCTTTTGGCATAATGATACATTCTAATCTTTCAAAATACAAGGCTTCGACTCTAGTAGCTATTATAAACTTTTAGAACACGCATAGAAGGAGAAAATTAATGAATAAAGGCTTGTTGACAAAATTAAAATTCTATTCTTTCATTTAGTAATTCTTTTTTTTAGGTGTTAAAAGAATAATTTCTTAGAGGGGTTAAATGGATAATGTCATAATGGTAAGTTCTCTTTTATTATTATTATTATTATTTATTTTTCATTTTTGTGTTGTTTTTGGACGTGTGATTGTTCTTCGCAGATGCCATTGGATTGGCTTGTTGATGCTCTCTGAACGTACTTCCCAATTATGCATTACTTTTATTTGCTAGTGGAATGAATGCTTCCTTACTCTAATTGAATATATCCCCTCTTAGATATATCATGTATGAAAATTTTAAGCAATTTTTCATAAATGGTATAAAATCATATCATAAAGTTTAAATCTTAGGAATTTAAGAAATTTGCATGCTTATAGCACAAAATATCTCAATTGAACTGCTAAAATCATATCATAAAGTTTAAATCTTAGGAATTTAAGAAATTTGCATGCTTATAGCACAAAATATCTCAATTGAACTGCCAAAATCATATCATAAAGTTTAAATCTTAGGAATTTAAGAAATTTGCATGCTTATAGCACAAACTATGTCAATTGAACTGCTTTAGCATGTGGGGAATGGTGGGACTTTAGGAAAGGAAGTACATGGAATTTGGCAACTTGAACGTTCTTTTTGCACTCGGGAGTCCCTCAATACTGCTCCACTGGTCTCCCACGATTCCCCATATCCTGTACCCCTCATTCACCAGTCTTTTCCTTGCCTCGGATTTGTATTGCTCCACCTTCATGCATTCATCTTCAAAGACCCCTGTAGAAATGTATTCAGAATTCATTAATACCAAGATTTTTTTTTTTTTTTTTAAATAAAAAAGGGGGCTTTTTGTCTGGCCTCCCATTGATGTCATGCTTCAGCTGATATGAAAGGGACAAAAAATGTAATGGGAAAGTGCCACGCAGACCAATACTATCCATAATCAACGATTGACCAGATTTGCTTGTCGCAAACATAAAACCACTAATTGTAAAACATACAATATCACTACTAAGTATAGTTCAAACTCTAGATGTAATTACACTTTATTTATAGTTAACTCCTCCTCTCAATTCAACTGAAAAAAAAAAAGAAGTAAATGAATAAATTGCAACATTGGCGAAGAAGAAGATAGAATTAGACTCATAAACAATAACATTAAGATGTGGCGCATATGGATGTACCTCAATACCAGCCTAGTCCAACCGTGGTACCCAACATCGATAAGGTTATCAACGGTGGAAGATCTCAGTGTTTCCTTTCTTGAGGAGATGAGAAAGACTTTGATCCCTTTATGTTTGATTTCATGGAAGAGCTTGAGTGAGTGATGTAGAGCCGGTGCCTTGCTTTTTTTCATCCATTCCTCCAACAAGGTGGCATTCAGCTTTCGTCCCCTGGTTATAATTTCCATTTCGGTATCAAAAAAGTTGGTGCATCCATTGGCAGATACATATTCATGAGATTGTGGTGTTAATCATGCAACCTTTGCATTTTCCTGCACTACAATTGGACTCTACCAATTCGCAAAGACCATGTAGATAAAGGTCACAATGTTCAACTTATTATTATTATTTTTATTTTTATTTTATTTTTGGCATTAGGAGATGAGATCCATAGGTAGAAGAAGAAGAAAAAAAAAAAAAAAAAGGAGACAATAAAGTAGAGAAGAAGCTTTTAGGGATCCCTAAAAACAGTGGTATCAGCTAAAAAAGTTTTCAACTTTGTGTAGACAATCTAGCAGCCATTACTGGTTCATACCAATGCATTTGGGACAGTGGGAATTGAGAAGCTAAAACCTTAAACCTGAAAAAAGAAAAAGAAGTGAAAGCCATCTCATTTGAAGGCCAAATCCACCCATTAGACTTGCTTTGCATGTGCTAATCGAATGGCAAATGGTATGTTGGTAAGAAGCGACGCAACATCGGAGATCTAAAAATCTATGGTATCCAAATACGGCCCACATTTTCATAATGCAAACAAATTGATTGGAACCACTCTAAAATAATCCAAAACCAACCCACGAGTTGACTCGTATGGTAAAGAGAAAAGATCAAGACATGAACTTACCCAAAACCATGCTTCTTGTAGTAAGGAATGGTGGACAAGAGCGTATCATCAACGTCGAAAATCCAAGCTTCTTTACCGTCACCTGCCATGGCGCAGCAACCACCGCTAAGGTAAAGCCTGACTTCTTCTATAGCTCTCTCGGAGTCAGCCTCGTACTGAGACGATTTCATGTAATGTTCGATGTAATGAACGCATTCTTGGGGCACTACCTCGAACCCTCTAATGTTGTTTAACTCAACATTGATCCTCCAACTCTCGCAATAAGTTTTCAAGCCAGACGTAGCCCCATGTCTCCATTTGTGGTTCAAAATGTTCCAATCCGCAGCTGCCAAACCAATGCAGAGGCTAGTCAAAGCCAGAAGCCACCCCAACAAGATTCTTCCCATTTTGAGCACACGGAAGCACACAGAGAGAAGCCTAGGGAGAGAGGAGAAAGTGATCAGATTTGAAGACATGGTGGGGGCAACATAAAAAGTGTCACATGGACTGTGGGGCACCATGACCTGTTCTCCCGTTGAAAATCATGTAGAGGGTGAAATAATTAGAGTGGGCTGCAGGGTAGATTTAAGATGCAATTGTCTTATGTTCAATACCTTGCTTACCCTCTCATGAGTGCTAGCCTTCCCCATTGCATTTTGCCCTGCCTCAGCAGTGAGAAAAAAAAAGTAGAATTTTCAACTCATTGGCTCCATCGTTCAAAGAAAAAGAAACAAATTTGTAATCACTGGACCACAGAATTCGTTGGTTATACGATATCGAATTCATGAACCACCGGAGGAAAGCTAGTCAAACTGCAATGGTGGCCACCTATCAAGCGCCTTTTACTTTTAGGCCCCCCCACCTCCCTCCCTTTTTCTTTTTTTTTTTTTTTTTAATCTCTAAAGGTGTGTGCTAAATGATCCCTTTCTGTCCTTTTCTGCCTCACGCTTTTAGACTTTTAGGCCGTGAGTGAAGAAACACTGTATTCTTTCTTCTTTCTTCTTTTTTTTTTTTTTTTTTTTTTGATACCAAGAACAGTATATTCCATACAACATTTTGTGTATGCTTTTATTTATTTATTTTATAGTTTTTTAATTTAATTAAAAATATTAGTTAAATTTTTTTAATATGTGTGTGTGTGTGTGAATTATTTAAGAATTTTTTTATTTATATTTATTTTAAAATATCTTTTTAATTAGTCATTAAATATTTTTTTAATTTAAATTAAAATATTTTTTAATTAATTAAATAATTTTAAGTTATAAATATATCTATAATCCTAAGGGTTAAAGTATTTTATAGATTATAAAATTTAATTATCTAAATATTTAAGTATTTTTTTTTCTATTGTAAGATGTTATATTTCATAATTTATTTTTTTTTAAAAAAAATAATAATCGATTGATAATTTATTATTATTTATTTATTTGCACTTTCATTCCTGTGTCATTTATCTTTCTCACAAAAACGTATTAACAAGAAAATAAAAACCGTGGCATTAAGAAGGAGTACAATGGCATCAGGTAGTTTAGCTCATCTCATGGCAGGGAACGACAAACAGATGACTCGTTCTTGATGGAGAGAAACAAATCGTTAAGAACATTGAGAAGAGAGATTGTCATGGGAGAGACCATCCTCGACGTTGACTGTTCCTTTGTCACCTTGACTTCTGCTACCCAAATGTCCTGAGCTTCCAAAAAAATGTTTCCGTGAGAGGGGTATTACCAACAAGCGAGCCTGCAGACCCAGTACTACGAATTCCTTTCCCCCACTTGAAGAACTGGGTTCTCTTTATCGTCTGTACACTATAGAATTCTAATCAATCCAAGGAGAGGTTGCAAGGCTATGAAAAAATGGAAAGACACATGAACTATAACTTAGAAGAACACAAATAGCTGAGCTTTCAAGCATCAATGACCATTTGCAGAGACTGTCAATTACATTAGATGCCACTTCCCATTAATGGAGACCAAGTGTATTATTACAGATAGCGCCTTCAACTTTGCTTTATCACTGGCCTTTGACCGTATTGGTCTCAACATTGAGAATGCACAGAGACGCGAAATTAGTGATATAATGTCAGCAACGATAGAGCACTTTTTACATTGCCACTCTTCAAAAGGTTGATGAAAGTGCTTTTCCCTTCCTATTGTCCCACTGTCTTACTCATTGGGTAAGAAGCTCTCTCGGAAGGCTTCTACAGAGAAAAACGTAGGACGAGGTTTGCATTGATCTCATAAAGCTCGGAGTGTCCAAACCTAAAGGGTGAGAGGGACCTGATAGTGATATGATCAAATTCATCTGCTTGAGAACTTTACGCCTGCTCCATTCACAGTCTCTTCAGAGAGACAATCAGGACACCCAAAAATAATTGTGCAGCAGATAATCTGATGCCGCAGAGAAGCCAAAGACATCATTCACACAATAAACACACCAGCAGTCTTGAAATCAACATAATTAAGTGAATGAGATGAGAAAAGTATAGGCAAATAGAAAAATCAATGCAAACATGATAGATGATGCCTATAATATTTGATAATAGCACATTAAAAGACAATAGGCCTCATGATCACATCACTATAGAATTTGAAGCCGTGCTATAAAATCCTGTGTTGGCATTGAAATCAGCATTGAAGTAATGAGATATAGATGCAAGCTAACCACTCTATATAGTAAACTTCAAAGAGAGGGCAAGCCATTAGCTATGGCTTAGCCCATTGGGATCAGCATGCATACTATTGCCACAGAACTGTGGTTCACAACTTAAAACAACTTGTGTATGAACCTTTTAACAGGTCTTAAGAAGGAAAATTATGGAACATATTTCAAAGCTATGCCTACATCACAAAATGAACACACTGCCTTGGCATTTTAAGATTCTGAAAAATTTGCTCATTAAGCAAAGTAGTTGTATGGACAAAAGATCTTGGGAAAATAATAAAATACTATTTTAGATGTTTTAAGTTGAGAATAATGACTTAGGGTTCCTGTTAATTACTGCAGATTGACCTGATAAATAAAAAGAATCATCATGCTTATGACCTCATAAAATCTGTCCACAGAGACCAAACTATCACCGGCAAAAGAAGCTAAATAACAATAAACTTACAGAAATGACTACAGCACACTATCTTCTCAGCAAAGATAGAAAAAGAAATTCTCACCTATGGCTG
This sequence comes from Kandelia obovata, assembly GCA_021464305.1. NCBI lineage: Eukaryota > Viridiplantae > Streptophyta > Magnoliopsida > Malpighiales > Rhizophoraceae > Kandelia > Kandelia obovata. Next base: position 6,940,407 of record CM038478.1, on the reverse strand, counting down.
CATGCTAATGTTCAAGGATTGTTGGCACCACACAGCACATGAGAACCACAGACATGAAATACATAAAGGCACCATATTCTCTCAGCCAGTTGACCTGGATATACATCACATAAGAAACTGCAATAAGATTTTCTATGAGTAAAGTAAAAGTCCATAAGAGCTGCAGGAAAAATGCAAACAAGCTAATTCTGCAATTCATATCCAAGTGCCACACCATAACACACTAGCAGCAACTCTCCCTTAGGGGAGGCATCAAGTTCTTCTCACCCCTTCCCAAAACCATTGCCCGAAGAAAGCAGGAGAAAGGAGGGACAAAAAGAAAAAAAGAAAAAAAGAAATACTAGTAGAGAAAGAACCAGAATGAAAATGGCAATACCAGATGCCTATCTTAACCATGTGTTTGAACAACCATGCTTGCAGATTTGTCTGCATTGATCCATGAATCCTATTAACTAATGCAACACCTTGTACACAATGCTTTTCAGCCCCCACAGGCTTCCATCATGTGTTCTATGTCTTCATGATCTTATATAGTGGTTAGAGTTTGATCAAAGAAATTTTGCTAGTGAATATAACCAGAGGCAGACTTAATCATGCCATATGCTTTGAACAGCTTGGTTTCAGTGATTGGTGTCATCTATTTTGCAGAACACATAAAGTGAAGCATGAGCAAGCAAAGCGCTATCAAGAGAGAGAAGAGTCATTTTTATCAACTTTAAGCATCGATGTCATCCACATACAAAAATTGATAATAGTAACTACTCTCAGTCCTTCCTTTTCTTTTCAATGGGAAGGCAAAAAGTTTCTTTATAAAGAAATCCATATGGCAACTACTTATGATAGTGATCTAATATTTCTTTCCATCCAGATCAGTGTTCCAATATATACCAGAGGGATTGCAAGCCAATGTTTCCAATCTCAGAATTGTGGATAAAAAGCTACAGAAACTGTAGCTCAGGGGAGAATGAATATACTTACAATCTATGCACTCCTGCCTATCTTCAATACAACTGCAAAAGTTCTACAAAGTGAGCATGAACTTGCAAACATAAATGAGAAAATTATCATGTCAAAAGTTGCGATATATAATAAAAATATTAAGAGTTCTGGATACAAAACCTCATTTTTGAAGAAACTCCTCTGAAACGAGTCTCTATTTCCCTCAGGTAAAATCTAAAAAGCGGTGACCTGTAACACCAGTACACAACACCTTTAATTGCAATTTGGAACGTTCAGGTACCCAATTGCACTGAGGAAGCATTTGAAAGGATTCTCCTTTTAAGTTAAATATATTGGCCAATGTGAAAGGGACAATTCAATAGATTTATAATTATTGTAACGTAAAGGTAAAGTGAACTTGGTTTGATTACTTTGTCACACATAAAATGGTTCAAACTCATGGCACAACAGAACACTTTAAGAAGAGAAAGACTACCATAGAGGAATTGCAACGGCTGTAAGGACAGGAAACAATTCCCACAGTAGATTATGTTGACCATCCAGCAACACCACCAGATACTCAAGAATCCCACTTTCCTGTCATACACCAATGGAGTTAAAACAGAAACTTACATACATTTACAAAGGATTGGAGCGACAAGCAAAGTGCACCAGCATTTTTGCTAATTAATATAGAAAATAGCAACTATTTGAACCCTGGCAAAGAACATTCTATAAATTACAATGAATGACTCAGCCAAGGTAACAGCTTTTTCCATGGCATGCATACATGTACTTGTCTACTTGTCTATATTATTCTAAGATAAAAGCATAAAGAATACCTTTGAATATGTTGGCTCTTCTTTAGAACAAAAACTTTGAGATTCTCCTGGAAGTAAGTTGCACACATCATGATACAGCTTTGAAATGGTGCTGGATTCATAAGAAACTGACATGAAATGTTCAATTATGCGATTCCATTTGCTTGCAATGCATCCAAACAACAGGAGTTCCTGGCTCAAGGAAAGGGGTAAAGGTCAAAAAATAAAAATAAACAAATGCATTACTCCATAGAATAAACAAGGTCAATTTATACATCTAATTGGAAAATGTAATATACATCCTACAAGAAAATAATGCAGGAATTCAAAACATTCTTAGTTGATCACAACCATATCAATTAACCAAACACTAGAACATAAAATTTTAAACAGGAAAAAAAAAATAGACCTATAGCACTAAACAAGACTTGTGCAAAACTAGTTTCAAAATTAGAACTTCAAAGAGCCCATTGTCCAAGATGAAATTGAAACTTCAAGAGTAGGCACCAACACTAATAATGGTATAATCTATCAATTCAATGCCTCTAAAGTCATAAAATGAGTAGAACAGGCATCACAAACATCCAAAAGAATGTTTCAAAATTACAAATGGACGCCAAGGATTGGAAGAAGCAAAGGCAAAAAAATGTACATGAAAAGCTTGAAGAACACTTCCTCAGCCTCTGATAGATCATTAACCAGAAGCTATCTCATTTAGCTTTTCTTTTTGTATAAAACAAATAAATTCCTTTACACACAATTCAATTAGGTAACCAGAAGCTCTCTAAGTGCTTACAAGTAGATGCACGTGTATAGGTCAATGAACAATGAAGCATAAAACAAGCGCCAGGAGAGTGATTGTTGCAAATAATCAAGGCTTCAGGAAATCCACATGACAATTTCAGGAATTGAACAAACTTACAACTGTTGCAAGCAAGTTATCATCCTTGCATTTGGCTGACATATTCAGATGTTCAAACATTTGAACCCACTGAATTTTAGGGGCAGAAAATATCAGGCTAGCACCTGAGACCAATCGAACGGTTCTCTTATCAAAAAAATATGAAAGACTCTTCAATTTCCAATGTTCCCAAGTAACAAAATCAACCATCTCGCCTGCATACCTGCTACAAAGCCAAAGAATCTTTGGTTTTGGCCTTACAAGTTAAATCATACAAACCAGCAGTTACTAATTACTAAATACACATCAATAAGCTGCATGATCTTGTTTTAGTTTTTGGGTGATTCTTTAGATTTCTCAGGCAACCACAGCAAGATACAAGTTCAAATTCTAATGGTGGAGGTTCCTATGCTCTTAAGTGCATGAAAGGCCTAATTTAGAAAAAAAAAATTCTAAGAAACAAATCATGTTCAACTTTAAAAAAATTTTCTAAGAAACAACTCATGTTCAACTTCTTTATCAGTTAAGCAGTAACATAGAGTCCATCTCTTACTTGCAGTCCTGCCATTCTGCCAACAGCTACAAGTGAAAATTAACACTCTGCCTTTGAATGATGCAGCGACATGCACCAAACCTAAATTTATGTGAATTTGTGCACATTCAATCAGTTCATGAGACAAAAATAAATCATAATCACATCATTACCCAACACAAGGACAGTTGTCAATGAGTTCAACAACCAATGCTGGTTTAGTGGTTAAACTAAAATTCAAGCCCTAGTTTAGCATGTTAATATACCGACTTGTAGATACCAAAGCAATTTAAAACATGTTTCAACACCAAATCATGGCATTTTGGGTATCACTAGGGAAAAAAGGGATGTCAGCAGACAAAAGTTTAAGCAGCATCAAGCGAATATACTCAAATCAAATTGGAAAGAAGTAAAGGTATTGCTTCTGAAATTTTCCTGCAAGTAACAAGCAAGCATTCATTGTTTTCCAGAATTTTACCATTTAATAAAACACTATAATTGTTTCACCCTATTTAACAAATCTGGAATATACCTCCTAGTTGCTGGAGCTACGATATTCTTTGATTGTTCTTTGAATAAGCAATCATCAGATTTAATCCAGCTATCAGATATGACAGCATTGGAGAGTATATCTAACCCTGTTTCTACTGTTGATATGCATGACACTGCAGACTGCCTCTTGATGAGTTCTTGAAGAGCAGATGATGTCAAGTCACCATCATCACAACTTCCAACCTTTACAGTTGTCTTGTCTCCGGATACAATTTTTGAATCCTTCAAAAAACCCCTCATTTCTAGGCCAGAGTCAACTGATGCATTTTGCAACATTAACTTGTTCAGATACACACCAATGAAATCGTGTTTGGAATCCAAGTGATTATCAAGATCCATCTCAACTATGGCTGCTATAAAAGCTCTGAGATGAAAATCCCTCAAGGGTAAAACATGGAACAGATGTGCTAACACGAAACTTCTTGCCTTACAAAGAGTTGTGCATGATAGATTGGCAAGTCCCTGCTTTTAACAATATATCAATGCACTCCATAAATTTGTTAACAAGTCATAGAACTAACACTTACAGAAAAAAAGAAAACAATGGCAATCTGCAACCTGAGGAAAAGAAGGATCAGATGTTATTTCACTAAGAGCTGCATCTAGTTCCTTTACAGAGTCCTCGTAGACATTTGAGCTGCTCATGTGCCTGAGCACCTAAACATTATTAACAAGAAAAGTTTCTTTATTATATTCATACCCTCCAACAATAAAGACATTGACAGATGCTTTGAGTCAGACAATCAACTCAAATACAAAGTGGGTTATAAGGTCAATGTGGTGGGCTGGTGGCAAAAGATAAGCTGCTATACACACACAAATTGCCTCAAAAAGAATTCAATGCCATTACAATTAACAGAACACACAAGTGAAGTTCCAGAACCAGAAGACAGCATGTAAAGACAATAGTGACAAAAAAAGGCTGAAATATAAGAGGCAAGACAAGAAAGCTAAAGTTCACAACAATCCATGCCAAGGAAGCCATAGGTATATAAAATCTGTGTTGCCGAAGCATCTTGTGATCCATTACTCACTGTTTTCAGACAAACGGTAATAAAAAAAAAAAAAAAAAGAAAGAGCCCCAATTTCATCCATTGCTCCATATGGTTCCTAAAATTAAAACAGCATCGATAAAAAAAAATTAGAAAAAGTCAATTATTGGGTTTCTTGGTGACTTTTCCATAAGGAAGTAAGATTAACTGGCCACAGTTAGATCTCTCATCAGGTGAAACAAAAATAAGCAATTCTTGCGGGAATATAGAGCCATTGTAAGGTGGTGCCGGGTGAACAGCAATACATGACAAAAGGAAGAAAATGAACGCAGTGATTGAAATCCTCGAATACATGAACACCCCAAGAAAGCCGTGGAATTCCACTGGTTGTATTGAATAATCTCAGTCACGCATAACACCGCTTAAGGAACTCAAATGACTACATGTGGGATAAGAAGCTGGATTGATGCAAAAGTAGGAGTTACGACAATAGGGTGAAAACAAAAAACAAAAAAAAATGATAAGAGAATACTCCTTACAGTCTCAAAGAAGGAACCCCACTGGAAGGCCTTCTTGATATTATGGGCGTCCCAGCAGGCTAAAAGACCAGAGGATTGATACCCAGATGCCAGAATCATGATATCTATAAATCCCTTTATCAGTCTCATCATTTCCACTAAGGATATGTCAGGGAAATTCCAAACCATCTCCCTCTTGCAGGAAGCCAAATGGGAACTAGCGGGTTGCAACAAAGAACTGATTTAAAGATTACAAACTTCACAAAAGCTCTCTCTTTCATGCAGCGGAACCCTTCTTTTTTTTTTTTGCTTCTCCTTTATCCTTCGTTGAAAGAGATTTCAGAATAATGGGAAGAAATAGCGAATTGCGAAGGTCTAACCTCATAAATTGAAAGCCCCTTATTATTATTTATTTATTTATTTATTTTGTTTTTTTTTTTCTTCTTAGCGTAAGCAACATTAACTAGTACGGTTCACTTGAATTTTTCATAAATTGAATTCATAATTGGTCTAACCTCATAAATTGTTATTATTATTATTATTATTAAATTTACATAACATATTTTATATTTATTTTATTTTTTAAAATTTATTTACTTTATTATTTTTTATTTTGTTAAAAATAAATACAGCATAACATATATATATTATTAAATTTGCTAAAATAATATTTTAATTTTCAAAAAATTAAAAAATATAAATATTATCATTTTTTATCAATCTTTTATAAATATTTTTAATTTTTTTAAATTTAAAATTTAAACTATATTAATAATAACAATAAGATCATACGTAATATGTAAATTATTATTATATAACTGTATTTAATAAAAAAATTAACATAAATTTAATTTAATTAATATATTAAGTAAATTTAATAAATAAATATAATTTTTATACATAATTAACTAAATTTAATTACTAAGTAAATATATTGATTAAATTTTAAAAAATTAGACAAAATAAATATAATTTTAAAAATATTTTTAATGTAATAAATAAAATTAATACTCTTGTGGAAGACACCCACATGATCCAACTCCTTTACTGGGTCCGGGCAAACATTTAAACCTTTCATCGGCATTCAATTTCGTATTGTCAACTTAAAATTATTGCGAGAAGAAGGGACATTTAACTTTAAACATTTACTCAATTCAGCTCTCACCATCATCCAGCGAGGCCCAGCAGACCGAGATTCCTGTCATCGTCTAGGGACATCTTTCCTGGTAAATCCAGAAGCATTTTCAGTGCATCCTTGGAAGAAATTCAACTCAAAGCCAACCGCAAGTTAGAACAACATCAAACTGCTGCAATGACCTCAACAATGGATATTGTACACGAAATATAGTCACAAGGATGCAGTGTTGGCTTTCATTCCAACAATTGTTGTTCTACACCGTATGCAAGTTCAATAATATTTCACTGTCGCCCGAAAACTGAGCTTGGACTGAATTGATTAATTGAGATTCAAGAAAAATGCTATCAGGTTGATACTGCTCTTTAATGAAACTTTATCCCAGTCTCAATTATCATTCTGTCATAATCGAAACCACAAAACAAAACTGAAATTATAAAAAAAAAAATGTGAAAAATAATCACTTAAGACGTTCACTCTTAGACAATAGCATTGGCAGCACTAGCAATCCTCGGCCACAAATCAGCACACTCCTTTCCAATAGGGCCAGTAATGGCAGAACCTGCAATCATTTGAACAACAAATTAAACTCATCACCGATCAGCTCAACTATCATTGCAAAGCTGAATTACATTAGTCACCAGAAATCTCATATAACTTCTGAAAAAAAAAAAAAAAACAAAAATCTCACAAGCAACAATGCAGTGACCTTATAAACATTCCTCCTTGAAGTCTTTAAATAAGGGTATAGCAAAAACAGCCGGCAGTTTAATACAAATTGTTCATAAGAGTTTTTACCAATCAAATTTTACTTCATCCCAAAATGTGTCAATAAAGAGAAATATTAATCTAAAAAAAAATTACATCCTAATTCCCAAATGCATTGTGAGTTTACATGCAATTACAATAAACACAGAATTCCACATTGATTTACTCAAAATTATAACAGAATGCAGTATAAGAAATTTATGGCAGATACGAATTTGCAAAGTTTGAATTCAATAACAAAATACTTAATTTTAAGGTAGTCCATTACGTTTGTCCATTAGTTCATGCTTTAATTAAACAAGGTACCTTTCATCTCTCCCTTGGGGTTCACAATAACACCAGCATTATCTGCATAAACAAGATTCCAAGATTTAGACAATGAAACATAAAATTATTAGCCATGAAAAAAGGGTCGAATTAAATAAGCAAATGAAGCGAAACCTTCAAAATACATGTAGACGCCGTCCTTTCTACGCCAAGGCTTGCGCTGCCTGACGATGACAGCGGGCATGACCTTCTTTCTCAGTTCAGGCTTCCCTTTCTTGACAGTGGCCATCACCATGTCTCCGACGCAAGCGGCCGGCAGCCTGTTCAGCCGCCCCTTGATTCCCTTCACCGATATTATGTAAAGGTTCTTCGCCCCCGTGTTGTCGGCGCAGTTCACCGTCGCCGCCACCGGCAGACCCAGCGACATCCGGAACTTATTTCCCGCCGTCCCACCCCTCCCTCGCTTCGACATTTTTCACCGCCTCTCTCTCTCTCTCTCTCTCTCTCTCTCTCTCTCTCTCCCCCCTAGTATAGAAGGAGGAAAATTGCATCTTTGTGATATTTATACTTTTGATGCTAGGTTTAGGTTATTACACGCTAGTATCAAACGTCACCGTTTTTGCTAGTTTGTCACGACGCCGTCTCTGTTATTTCCGTTTGTTTATCGGGGATAATTCTCGACGACGAGCGTTTAAATCACGCTACTTCTTGACGGCGCCGTTTTAAAGGCAGTCATGAAATAAACGACGTCGTCGTATTAAGTTAGGTGAAATTGCTAGATTTTTCTTTTTTAATTGTCCTTTAAAATATATATGTGAAAACCCTTTTTTTTCTTTTTCTTTAACTTTTTGGATTCCTTGTCCGAATCGAACCTTTAATTCTCTTCTGTTGTTATAAACAAGAAGCCTGGGTGGATCTCACTACTTTCTCTTCCGTACAGAAAACCCCGTAAACGAACTCTGACAACTTCTCTTGTCTTTTTTCTTTTTTTTTTTGGGTTTCAATCACAACCTTGTCACGAACATCATGAAGAAGAAAAGTAGGTTCAGCCATCAACCTAGTGTTGGGGAAGAGGAGGAAGGGAAACCGAGAAACGTTCGTAAGGGCAGCACTGCCACAAGTGGACCACATCGTCCTCCTGTCGCTGATCAGGATGACGGTAGTGATAGCGACAATCATGAATCTTCTCAAGCTACACCCCACAGAGGCTCCTTAAAGTCATATTTGATACAACTGGACGCTAAAAACAAGGCAAGGAGGGAAGAGGGCATCTCGGGGATTGTTGGGGAATTGACCAACAGATTTGAGCAGAGATTTGCGGAAGATAATTTTGCTACGCTGTTGTATCACTGCTTACCCTTTGTAAGGAAGGGGACTGCTAAAAGCGTAGGGCTTGCAGCGCGAGCTATTGGATTGCTGGGGATGATCGTTGAAGACCTAGACCATGCGCATGAAGTGTATAAAGACTCGCTCCCTGCGTTTACCCAGGCTCTCGGATCTTCTGCGAGTAGCAGGAGTTGTCTGGAAGTCATTGACTCTTTGGCCGTTACCACCTTCTTTGGTGCAATAAATTCTCAAGAGACGGAGGAAACAATGGAAATCATGTGGGAGTTGTTTAATCCAAACAAAGAATGCTGTAGTTCCTCTACCAATGCAGTTGAGCGTAAGCCTTCGGCGGATTTTGTTGCTGCTGCAATTTCTGCTTGGTCGTTTCTTCTTTCGACCATGGAATCTTGGAATCTCAGTCACCAACTTTGGCAAGGTGTTATTTCTTGCTTCTCCAATCTACTAGATCAGGAGAGTGACGAGGTTGTCTGTAAGGCGGCCGCTGAAGCATTGACTCTGATACTTGAGATCAATTGCCTTGACAAGTTCTCGTGCAAAGAAAAGGACTCTGCTTATAGCTCTGCAAAGGAGAAAGGACTGAAAGATGATGTTACGAAGCGACTCAAGCATCATGCTGCCAAGGGCAAGGCTTATTCGGTTGGTGTTCTGAAATTTTTGGAAAGCGGAGAACAGTTCGAGCTCCATGCAATGATCTGCAGAAGTGAACTATTGCTGTCATCTTGGTCTCAGTCGATACAGTTTAACTTCATGAAGCGGTTTCTGGGAGAAGATGGAGGATTTGTAAAGCATATGACGGAGAATGAAAATCTTCATAGAATCTTCGATTATATACCAAGAGGAAAAGCAATGACAACTAACCAGCCCGAAGAGCCTATTAGGGAAGATGTGGTGGTTCGTCGCTTCCTGCAAATGCCCGAAAGTTTGAACCATGAAGACTGTTCTCTGCTACCTTACATGCCTCTCAGAGAGAGAAGTAGGGTACAGAGGTTGACCAAATCTCCCAGTTCATCATTGAGCAAGGGCAAGACTCAATTGCTCAACAAGAACAGGATGATAAAACATACGCAAATCTTTGGCGACTTTTGAGGTTGCTGTTGGTGCTTATTATCTTCGGTAACTCTAGCAGCAATAGATTCTGATTTCGTTTTAGCGGACCTGCATTGTCAACTTTATTCTCTTAACGTGAGATTAATTTCTACTGCAGAAAATTGATAGGCAGTTTACATTTGGTTAAATCGGGAAAAAATATATATATATATATATATATTCTAATTTCATTAATGGGAAGTTGATAAGCTGTTTGCTGTGGCTGATGCGATAATAATGATTTAAAGAAATAACTAGATTAAGGACCTAAATGTCAAATAATATGTGGAGTCCTTGGGCAATTTAATAAGATCATTTGGTTTCGGAAATTGAATGAACCGCACAAAAAGCGAATTTCTCAACTACATGGCAAGAAAAAAACTACATGCCACAAGATGCATACAAACGATTTCTGGACCAAGGCAGCGCGTGCCTTCTAGCTGACAAAAACTCTCTCTGGCCAGAATAGCTGCAGAAAAAAATAAACATCCTCCGTAATCCAGCAGATTTTTTAGGCCATGCATGTAAAACTGTGCAGAAACATGCCGAGTAAAAACATCTGGCTACGTTGTTTAAACCCAGAATGCCACGACTAGGCGAGAGAGCTAGTCAGAGCATCTAAGTTCAGCAAAGTCAACTTAATGCTTTATTATCACCAAAAATTAGCAAAATTTGTCTGATAGTTTCATCGACTGATCATCTGAAAGCAGCAGATTTACATCCTGCACCAGAAATACATTGAATTAGGAGGCAGAACTCAGAGAGAGAGAGAGAGAGAGAAGAAGCAGCATCACCAAAACAGTCAAGTCACTGTAATATTTAGTCATATTCCAAAATTTCACCTAGGATCATGCAACGTCAAGAGGGAAGTTAGAGCAAATTAAAAGCTGAGGCCTATGCTCAATCTTACTCGAGGCTGCAAAACATGCTACGATCCAATAAAATCATTGCAAGGTGTGCCCTTTACAAATAAAAAGTAATGTCCACCGTGCCACAAAATTCATTATGTCAATCAGAATTCACGGCATCCCAGTTCTAGTTCCCCCATTCCTCTTCCCCCAGCACATTTTTGAAGGCAACTATAATAAGCTGGTAAAGGAATACAAATAAGATTATGATATCCTAAGAACCAATTAAGGGACATCCAGAGTACCACCATTTCTTCCACATTTTGGTTTTGTTTATCGTCTTTACACCAAAGGTTCCTTAAATGTAACTAATTGCATAGTGAATAGCAGTCGAGGGATAATCCAATCTTTGAAGAAAAATTAGTTGTGAACTCAAAGATTTATGACTAATTTTAGGCTCAAATGGATTTTGGTTGGCTAGCCTTACCTGAAATATTGAAGCCATTATTTTTTATCACAAGCCTAGTGAACATGACGGTAGACAAGGTGTACAATGAAAATTAAAAAAAAGGTGCATGCATAAAGATTGGAAACTGATGACATCATTCACAAGCAAAGATTGAAAAAGGTTACCTATTGGCCATACACATACCTAAAAAGTCTTTAGAATAAACTTACTATTTGAACGTTTCATATTCCTGCAGAATTTACTGCCACATTGGCACTGGAATGCCTCAACAGGATGATCACTGTCATCAAAGTCAATACCATAGTCCTGCAGACACGTTGGAGATCAACCCACAAAGAGTGAGAACGACAACTAGACAAAAAATTTGCAATGCATACATGAAAAGTCACAGAAAGGTGTGCACACATAAACATATGGGTCAAGTATGTTTGTAAGCTAAGCATGATCTCCCACTCATGACTTACTCGAATCCCATATGTGATGCCAATTGCCTCTCCTTAGTGGAGAGCAACAACTGACGAATAAAAACTAAACAGCATTGTCAGAACTTTATAAATGACTATAAACTTCAATAAAGTTACCGAAATGTCACTTACCCAAGTTAGCTCTTCCAATGCATTCACTTCTCTTGTTGTGAAGAAGGCAAGCTGCATAAAAATTAGTCAAATGTAGTACATTTAATTGTTGAGAAAGGACTCCTGTATGTCTGGTAACAGAGTCTGAAATAAAAACTCCAATAAAACACAAGGATCCATACGTGATAATAATGATGAGCTGGAGTCTCAATCTTAACTGGAATTTCAATCAAATTTGCATCAAGGCATCTGGTACAAGAGAAATTTATTAATAAATTAGCTAATCACTACCCCAGGAAAGTTTCTGCTCTATGAATTGACATTAAAGTCCCTCTTCCCCATGCATGATATCATTTGAAATAATGAAAATCAAAATCAGATAAAACAAGTAAAGATAAAGGTGGCCACAGGACTCCAAGAAATGTACACAAATCTCATAAAAATACCTGTGATTGATAAATCTAGCAACATTTCCATAAAATGTTGCGTCCAAACACAGAGCTTCTTCTTCATTTATACCCCCCTTCAACCACCAATATGAATCCAGAAGAACTGGATATGTGTGTCTCTCAATGTTTGAGCTTCTTGCCCTTTGTGCTTTCCTTTCATACAACTCTTTCGTGGTAAGTATTTCTCCAATGTACTCACACACAAACACACCTTTTGGCAGCTTTTCCAAAGTTCTGAGACCCCATCCCTTTTCTTCAGGAGTAAAGAAAACCTGATGTATAAATTGAATTAGTAGAGACACCATAGAACAAAAAGAAAATAATAAAACAAAGGCAGATTAAATATTTATTACATTTTCATGTGAATATTTGACAGGCCTAACTTTGCAGATTCAATGAGGACTAACTCAATCATAGTGTTGGCATTTTATCAGATGATGATAAGGACTCCAAATTCAGGCATATAGGGGATATTCATACCTGCAACTTGCACCTAGAGCCACGCTGCACAACGCGATTGCCACACAGCTTATGGCAGCCACATTTGAACCAGCATTCTTTTATATATTTCCTCTGCAAGTGGCCCTTGCAAGGTTCCAACATCTCATAATTTTTGGACCTTTCTAAGGGACAATCTTTACAATAGAAGAGGCATTGTTGTTGAGGATCACGAGCACTAGAAATACAATCTTCCAAAAAATCACCCTTCACAAGCCCTTCTGGTGTATATGCAAACCCATGCTTGATTTCTCTGGTGCAAGCACAAGGTGTGGGTGAAGTCAGACAATCACCAATACATGAAGAACAACAATCTTCAGCCCTGATCTGAGAAAGCGAGAAACTCACATAAGCATTCTGAAATACCAGGTTCCGAGGTATGTAGTGAAAGGATGGCAGACACTCATTGTTGATTTCATTCAACCACGAGATCTCAAACATTTCTTCTCCCTTAGTAATGTCATTAAAGCTATGAAGAGACCTTAACTCATCGGAAGTCAATTGAAATTGTGGAACAACCACCAAACTAGTTGATTCATGCTCCCTGAATCCATTCCCTTTGTCACCCTCACCAAAATAATTTACAATAACTTCCTTGCTTGGTGGCATGCCCTCAAGAGCATTTGTTTCACCAAAATTATTTACAATAACTTCTTCAATGCCCCCAGCACCCACAACACCATGCATGGTGGATTTCTTCAATAGATCAAGGGTAGGTGTTACATTCAATAGCTTTTCCTGCGATTCATGAGACGAATCAGTTGCCAGTTCCAAGAAGCACTCACACATATCTTTCAGCATTTGCATCACAGAAAAGTTAGGATCAATGATTTTATATGATCGGAGACATTTCTCTTCCATTGATTTCAGAAGTTCATCCTGACTAGGCATATGAAAATTTGGTCTCCCAGGCATAGAGTTGCAGGTCAGAGAAATCTTCACCTCTCCCAATGGTGAGGTGGCAATGTCTAAGGTAGCAGGAGATTCCTCTGGGACGGCTGTGAGCTCACAGTTGGCTTGTCCTTCACTTGATGATGCTGGCACATCATCTCCTTGAACATCTCTTGCTACAGAGTTCAAAATGGGAGCCTCATGAGCATCCAAGTTTCCCATTGGAGTACACTGAACCGAAGAGTCTTCTTTACTCAGAGAATCTGTCAAGTTGAAAAAGAGAAAATTGAACTGTATGAGAGTGCTGTTAGCAGATTCAACATTCCATACTTTAATAATTTTAGTGAAAATGAATATGATGATTCCAAGGACAAATACAACCCAAAAATACAGCCAATATGAAAGCACTACCCACTGCAATTTCAGCAGAGAACAGACCAAATGGGTGCACCAAAAATGAATAGTCTCATATCATATTTTTTTCATTCCTCTTACAATTTATCACCCATAAGAGTAAAAATTAATAAGCTGGTAGAAATGCAACTAAAAGAGACGCACCTGGCTGGATAACTGCGATGGGAACCTCATACTGCACCGTGTCATTGAGAGGCATGTCATCCGTAAATGGCTCATCTTTAGGCTTGATCAAACCCAATGTCTCATGCACTTTTTCATTAGGTAAAAGAGCTCTTGAGTCAACAATTGGCTCTTGAATGCGCACTCCATGAGATGGTCTTCCCAGAATGAGTCTTTTCTCTCTGTCAGCAGGCTGAGGTATGAAAGGTTCTTTTCCTTTGTAAGATTTACACAACTGAGCTGGAAGAGAATTAGAGGAAACAGTCCTCTCCATGGCACATGGCTGAGATGGGCTAGAGTTTCCCTGTACTACCGAAGGAACGGGGAATACTGATCGCTTGTCCAAATTTCCAGAACGATGATCCTGAGGTGAGATAGGTCTAGGTTCTGACTTTCTCATCTTTGGTGACGACTGCAGGAAACTTGAGCCCTCTACTTCTTCATCCTCAATTTTAGGTCTTTTAAGAGTCCCATCCACCCCAGGATTGGAGTTATTCAGAGAGGGAGAAGGCTGCCTGTCTTGGCTTCTTAAACGCAACCGTTTTAATGGCCGTTCAGGTTCATGTTCCTGAGCATCTTCCTCAAAATTGTCACCCTGCTAGTTATATTGGTCAAGGCATGGAATCAAACATAGGCAAAAGAATGAGAATAAGAACTAGAATGCACATCACAATCACTAGCAAGTGAAACAAGTCACTTACGTTCTCATTCTCCTCTGGCACCTGATAGATGAGATTAGAATTAAATCGACATGGTAAGGGAGGAAAAAAAGAGGTCCAAAAACTAACAATGATAAGTAAGAAGATGGAAATTGCACCTTAGCATCCTCTTCCTCAAAAATGGTGTCTGCAAGAGCTCTATAATTTTCTTCTTCAATCAGTTCCCAATTTTTGTCATACAATTTTAGAAGCCTTTTCAAAACTGGTTTCACTTTTTCTTCCCCAATTCCAAGAGCCTTCATTGCACGGAAGGCCTTTAAAATTCGTGGATTTGGTGCCATTATTGACCAAAGCCAGACTCCCTTGAAACAACCTCCAAAATGCCAGAGTCTAGCTTAGTGAAAGGAGGATCGACAAGAGCTGAACTTCTAATGTGACAGACCAGAATCAGCTGTTTAACCTGAAATCAGAAGGTAACTAGCAGAAAATTATGAAAGAAACCTTGGTTCTCCCAACCACAGTTTAAAGAATGTGTGTCCCAGATTAGAAGAAAATGATGGATATTGAATGTCACATGTTAAGATCATTCTCATAAGAGTTTTCCTAACTTTCATGCCTGTGCATCACATTGAGCAAAACCAAACCCATGTTTATCTTACAACATAATCTGTTTAAACAATAAAGGAAGCAGGGGGGGGTTGTTGGGAAAACAAAGCTTACCCCTCGGGTGAGCAATTACATGCTCTGACCAAAGTAATCCCCTCCAACCCTTGAACGCAAGCTGAAGTTTGATCAGATTATATTAAAAAATATAAAAAATAAAAAGAAGAAGAAGAAAATGTTTCTCTTCACGTGCCAAAATGAATAAACGACTAAATCTATTTGCAACACCTCTATCAGTGTGCTATCGGGGGTGAACCAAGGCATCTTTAGACATGACATCAGATATAACCGTATAAAAGATAGAGACAAGAGGCTCAACAGATACAACATAATCCGTATTAACAAAGAAGTCACGCCTTCAACGCAATGAGGCGAACAAAGAAGTGATGGGAGAGGTGAACAAAGAAAGAAATGAGTTAGACTCCGCGATGACGACGACAAATACTTTGTTGGCTCTATAATCAGCATTGCAATTGCACACGAACGCAACAAGAGATGCTCATAGATACATCAAAATGCCCAACTTATTAAATCCCCCAAAAGTTTACATGCAATGCAAAGAAAGAGCAACCAGTGAGAACCAACCTTACCGAAAATTTTACTCAAAATCTCGCAATCACCAGAACACCAAACAGGGAGAACAAAACACCAAGCGTAACCTACACAAAAAAATTTTAAAAAAAAAATTAAAAAAATCAAAAAAAAAATCTAAGCGTCAGCAACGGTAAACGCACTTTTTTAAGCGCACACAATAAAATAAAATCTTATAAAAGGAGCTCAAATAACTTAATTTCAGAGCAATGTACTTAACAAGCAACTAAAATTTTTTGAATTTAAAAAAAAAAAAAGAAATACCTTAAACAGAGGAGCAAAAGGCGCAGAATAGCTTGACATCGAAAAGAGCGATTCAGGTGTTAGTGCACTCGCTGGCGAAGTGAGAGAGCCAAAGAAGAGGAAGTGAAGGAGAGAGATCCAATCAGCTCGTATTTACTATCTTGCCATCAGAGTGCTCAGCTGCTACTCTTGGGACAACTGGAGGAACCCATCGTTGGTGAAGCGCATGAAATAGCGCGTGTATATGCCACTATGAATTTCACTCCATAATTGGACGCGTGTGAAGGTTACGGGCAGAGCGTGCTCGAAAACGCTCTGTCTGCGAGACTCTTTGGTATTTCCGAATAAACAATGTAAAATTTAATTTTACTTTTCTTTCTTTTTTTTTTTTTTTCACTCTTCTGCGATTAAAAAAATTTTTATTCAAATTACACCATCATTTTATTCCTTGCATAATTATTAATTTTATGATATAAACTTTTAATTTTCAGAGTGATAAATTAATACTTATAATATCAGTCATGTCGGGCTTAACAAATCATTGAAATCATAAAAATATTCAATTTTTTCTAACATTCCTAAAAAAAATCCTAACTTAAATATCTTAAGATTAGTAATTTTTTTTTTCTTCACGGGAGAATTAGTTTAGGAATTTTGAGATTATGTTATCAAAATTTTTTATTATATTTCTACATTAATCTTTTGTCTCTCTCTTTTATTTAACAAAATTTTTAAATTTTATTCATAATAAGAAATTAAGAAAGAATGTGAGAATAAATAGATTTTTGGTCTTAAATTTTTTAGTTATTTTTTTATGTAATTTTAAATATTTAATATATTCTAATTTAATATTAAATATTTTAATTCTATATCAATTAAATATAATTCTTAGTTAATAAATAAGTACATTGATTGAGTTAAAAAATAATAAAATAAGTAAAATTATTATTATTTTTTTTAATATCTAAATACTAACCACCGCTGTTACCATCGTCATCACCGTTATCACCGCCAATATCATTGCCGCCACAAAGCACCGCTGTCTTATGCCAATGAAATAAGTTTTGAAAAAGAAGAAACAAATTGAAAATCGGAGTAGGAAAAAGAAGATTAACTTGAGCTTAGAAGAATTGAAAGATGAGAAAGACAGAATTAAAATAGGAGAAAGAAGCGGCGGCGGCGGATCGGGAAAATGAAGATCGTAAATAGAAGAAAATTGTGGAAATTAGGAAAGAAGGAATTGGTGGGGATCGGTCTCTACTGAAATTTTCAAAAGGTTCAACTTTCAATAATTTTTAATTTATTAAAATAAATTTAATATAATTTTTATTATTTATATTTATATGTCATAAAATATTATATATATAATACTTAAAAATATAAAAAAATTATTACTAATATAAAAATAAATAAATAAATAAATATTAAAGTGTATAAATTAATAATAATAATTTATTAAATATGATACTTCAATTTAATTTTATTCTCAGTACTAATTAAAAATTTATTTTTATCTATTATTTTTTTTAAATGACTTTTTTTACGTAACTTTTTTTATAAGTAATCTGTAACTCTATTACATATTCATCTAATGAAAACTTTATTCAATATAAAAAACAATCTCATAATTTTTCAGAGTTAATAAAAAGAGTTTAATATAAATAGTTTAATTTTTTTACAAGAGTTTTACTTGTGTAATTTTTTTGAAATATTAAACTTTTACTATTTACAACCTTAACAATAATTTTTTTGTAATTTTCTATTAAAAAAAAGTTTTTTGACAATTTTTTTATCTATAAAATTGTTGATACTTTCTAAATCGATTGGTACCACGACTGATTGTCCTTTAAGAAATTCATCAATTTTCATTTTTTGTATATTAGAATATTTTATCAAAATATGAAATGTAGGCGCATTCATCATTTCAACATAAATGTCATTACAATGTAAAAATGTGTAATTAATATATGTCTTATCAACTCTCTTAACTAGTTTAATTATTAAAAATTTTCTTTATTTACATTGAGGTTTTTTATATTGTTTCTCATTCCAATGCCAATATAGTTCTTTTTTCATTTATTTTTTTTAATTATTTTTGAGTTAAACGTCTAGTGTTGAAATGAATTGAAGAATAGAAATTAATGTTACTATTAATAGCTTTGTTATTCATTCAGATTAAATGACAATTTTTAGTAGTTAGCTTCTCTTTCTTAATAGATAAGTAAAAAAGATAGTCATCACAGTTGTTTGTGGTTGGTTAAGCTTTAACTTTTCGTTGGATGTAGGGAATAAGTTCTTCAATGAAAATTCTAACCAATTATTTTTCTAACTAATCTTTTGTTCAAAACAACTAAATACTATAAAACATTTGATGTATGAAAAATTTTTGCAAGTTGTCTATCAACGTTATGATATTTTGAAGGTATAAATCGTACAAAAAGACTTTTGGTGAAACCAACTCAAGTTGAAAGTCTAATACAAGTTTCAAACCAATCATACCATTGGATAACATCATATTCCAACTGAATATAACCAATGTCCACCTCAGAGTACTCTCCAGAGAATTCCCTTAGTCCCTTCTATTTGTTAGTAAACATAAAAGCTTGTTTCCAATTTATTTTTTTCTAAGGTTATGACCACTTGTTCAATCTTTTTCATATACTCTTATATAAGAGTTATTGATTCTTCAACGTGAGATATTTTAGTATCAACATCTGATGAATTGTATGAAGACATAATATAATACTACAAATCAGTTATACCAAGTTTTTTTTTTTTGTGTTAAGTAAATGGTATAAAACAAACCCAGATGATGATAAGTTGAAAATTGAAAATAAAAGAAAATTACAGAAATAAGAAAATGAGGGAATGATATCTTTGAGGTGATTAGCTTTCAATGATTTTTGATCTTTTCGAGAAATCACCCTTTAATGATCTTTAATTTACTAAAATAGATTTGATATAATTTTTTATTACTTATATTCTTATGATATAAAATATCACATACATATAATACTTAGGAATATGAAAATAATTATGCTTAGTATGAAAAAATAAATAAATTTTAAAGTGCATAAATTAATAATAATAATTTCTTAAGTAGGATTTTATCGTTTTCTACCTTTCAATTTAGTTTTGTTCTCAAGACTAACTGAGAATTTGTTTCAATTCATTATCTTCTTTAAAATGACTTTTTTTCATGTAACTTTTTTCACATATTCCCTGCAGCTCTATTTCATATTCATTCAGTGAAAACTTTATTTAATGTCAAAAATAATCTCATAATTTTTCAAAAGTAGTAAAACGAGATCAACATAAACAATTTGACCTATGTGCACTTTTTTTTAAAGTTCTCCTATTTACAACATCGATGACAAATTTATTGCAATTTTCCCTTGAAAAAAATAAGTTTTTTGATAATTTTTTTATCCATAAAATTATTGATACTTCCTAAACTGACAGTTTTACCATTAAATGTCCTTTATGAAATTCATCAATTTTTAGGTTTTGTAAATTAGAATATTCTATCAAAGCATGAAATGTAGGCTCATTCGTAATTTCAACATGAACATCATTATAATGTGGAAACTTATAATTATTATATGTCTCATCAGTTCTCTTAACTGGTTTAATCATTAAAAGTTTCCTTTATTTACATCGATATTCTTTATACCACTTCTCATTACAGTACCAACATAATCCCTTTTTCATTTACTTTTTCGATTGTTCTTAAGTTAAATATCTAGTGTTATTAGAATGAATTGAAAAATATGAATTGATGTTACCATTAATAGGTTTGTTAACTCTTTTAACAATTTAGTGACAATCCTCATTATTTAGCTTCTTTTCTTATAAGAGAGTAAAAAAGATTACTATTATTTGTGGTTGAGAAGTTTTAATTTTTTGTTGGATATTAGGAATAAATCTTTTAACGAAAGTTTAAACCAATTTTTCTAATTAGTTTTTAACTCAATTAGCAAGTCATTCAAAACAACTTGATACTCTAAAATAATTGATATTTGACAAATTTTTACAAATTTTTTATCAACATTATAATATTCTGAAAGTCTA
Organism: Kandelia obovata; assembly: GCA_021464305.1. Taxonomy (NCBI): domain Eukaryota; kingdom Viridiplantae; phylum Streptophyta; class Magnoliopsida; order Malpighiales; family Rhizophoraceae; genus Kandelia; species Kandelia obovata. Next base: position 6,920,016 of record CM038478.1, on the reverse strand, counting down.
AATTATACAAAAAAAAATTTAACGAAATTAACTCAAGTCAAAATTTTAACACAAATTTCAAACCAGTTATACCATTAAATAATGTCATCTTTCATGTCCACCTTAAAGTGCTCTTTAAAGAATTCCCAAAAATATTGTCTTCCAATTGATTTTTTTGGCTAAGGTCATGACTACTTATTAAATCATATTAATTCTTTAATACGAAATATTCTAATAATATTTGATAAATTGTGTAAAAATATGATATAATATTACAAATTAATAATACTGAAATATTTTTTTATGTCGTGTAAAAGTTATAAAACAAATAATTTTTTTTAGAGATGAAAATAAAAATAAAAATATTTAAAAATATCACTTTAATATCATATAAAGAAAAAATTGAAAATTAAAAATAAAAAAAATTACGAAAATAAAAATATAAATGATTAATCTATTTTGAGATATTATTCTCTAATAATTTTGTTGAGAAGATAAATATCTAATTTATTAAGATAATTTTTATTATTTATATCTATACGCAAGATATTACATATATATGTATATATATATATATATATATATATATAATTTCGCAAGGGAGAAACCGTCACGTTCCTTGGAAGCGTAGACGAGAAAGATAACGGGTGATGATGGCGGCTGTTGTAACGGTGATAGATACTGTGATAACGACGGGTGATTTGTATTTAAGTGAAAAATACGATTTATTACATATTTTTTTATTTATTTAACTGTAAAATTATTTAATGTTAACAAATATATTTAATTAATAAAAAATTTAAAATATTTGTAAAAATAAATTGAAATAGATTACACATCTAAGATTGTATTAAAAAATTAAAAAATTTAAAACTAAAAATTTATTTACCAAAAATTAAAAAAAAAAAAGACTTAGGGAAAACTTTCCGATACAAATGTAGACTTTCTGTCTCCTTATGCCTTCGAATAATTAAGACATTTGTATCGTACTATCCTAACAATCCTTTGCTTCTTCAAAAGATTGATTGCTTTCAATGGAAAAAAACAAAAATTCCCTCAAATCTGTTTCCTACATTCAAACGAGAGAATATTCGGGTTCTCCCGATATAACTCGGAGACAATAAAAAAAAAAAGAAAAAAAACTCGATCTCGGAATAGCAGTTTGAACGAAGACTCCCTTCCCTCACCATTCTCAAAATGGTGATCGTGACTAGACAAGTGGAATTAGATTACATCTACAGTAAAATTAAGAAAATAATAAAAAAATTATACTTCATAATTATTGAGATTAGATAACCATTTCAAAAAAAAAAAAAAAAACTCCATCTCCTTACTTATACAGTATCCAATGTCAATGATGAAGAAGCGTGGGGGCACTTCTAGATATTTATAAAACAAAAGGTCAAAGACTTTTTTTTTTTTCTTTCTTTTTCGGTTTTCTTTATACTTAATGATTTGTTTGGAATAATTAAAATTTTTTTTAAGTTTCATACAATTAAAGTCAATTTTTTTCAATTTCTTTGTTGGGTATTTTAAGTACAATTCAATTTAATTAGCATTCGAAACCGTTCAACTTGAGTCTGAAGAATCAGAGAGTCTCGTACTCACCCTTTTTTAAACGTACAGAGTGACAGCAAAAACATCATCGTAAAAAAGAGAATATTTTCTGAAAATCTATATTTTTTATCGATAACTTTTTTTATTTAAAAATAATTAAATATACACATCACTTCAATTATCATAATTTAAAATAATTTTATCTATAAAATTCTAATCAAAATTAATTAAATTTAGAGTTTAATCATTAGTTTGATATATTTATGTTACATTATTCTGAGTTTAAATGACTAAAATTATGATTTATTTTAATAAATAAAAATTTATGATACATTATTTTTAATAAATTAAAAATTAAATATATCTAATTACATTTAAGATAAATTTGTTTGGAATCATTATTACTCGTTAATAATTTTATTATAAATAAATTAAATAAAAATAAAAATAAATGACTTATAATTTAATTTATAAAGATAATAATTAATTTTTTTATATTTTAGGAAAAGAATGGGTTGAAGATACTTCTAAAACCATCTCCGAAAAAGAAAAAGAAAAAGAAAAAGATGACAATAGCGACGAGATAGTGCAAATCAATCAACCAATCAATCAAAAGCCGAAAAAGCAAAATACAAAAGACCACTCCAAAAGGCGCATCCTCGCGGAGGACGCGCCTTCACATCAAGCCTAATATCGCAAAAAACGCACTTCTCGTTTCTTCATACCAGCCAGAGCCCATCTCCAGGAGCTACCCTAAGACACCTCCAGAATCTCTTCTATTCCATGGCTTGAGCAAATAGTTTCGTTCCACATGCCCAGATGGGTTTGCCCACGAAACACTCCTCTCTCTGTTTTGCCGTACCTATGATCACAATCTTGGCGGGCCTGTTATCGGCCTCAAGTGCTTCAGATTACACAAATTTGGTTTTCAAGGGCTGTGCAGACCAAAAATTTCAAGACCCATCTGCGATTTACACCCGAAACCTTAAAGACCTCTTTGACGCTTTGCTCGCACAATCCTCACAGAAAAGTTTCTTCGCAACGACATCTGGGGACGGCCAAACTGCCATTACGGGTCTATATCAATGCAGGGGTGATCTCACAACCTCCCAATGCTCCACATGTGTCGGCAAAATCCCAGACACGGTCGACAAGCTTTGCGGAAAAGTCATAGCGGCCAGGGTTCATCTCAGTGGGTGTTATCTTAAGTATGAGCTGGTTGGGTTTAAGCAGGTGTCCGAGACCGTGTTGCTGTACAAGGTTTGTGGGTCAACTCAGGCGAGTGGAGCTGGGTTTGAAGAGAGAAGGGACTCGGCCTTGAATTCAATTCTGGGTGGGGTCCAAAGCGGTACTGGCTTGTTTTACACTGGGGAATACCAGTCAGTATTTTTGTTGGGTCAGTGCGAAGGCGATCTGTCGAGTGGGGATTGTGGGACCTGTGTGAAGAGCGCGGTGCAGAGTGTCAAAAATCAATGTGGTGCCTCAATTTCTGGACAGGTTTACCTCAATAAGTGCTATATTAGCTACAGCTATTACCCCAGTGGAGTGCCCATTATTTCTTCCACATCAGGTAACGTCTCAGTAAACCGTAATAGTTTACACACCCTCCCTCCGTGCCTAAGGTTTTCATGTGAAAAATAAACTGCTGGCAAATGATAGGGACGAATGTACCGGATGGTGTTCTGAGATTTTATTTTATTTTTTTCCCTCTTTTTGACTGCTTTTTAGTGAAAAGACGCCAAAACCGCTGAGATATAACATAAGCTTTTCTGTTTCATTCCTTTCATGTGGTGATTCTCAACTTCTCACGCTCCATTTATTGTGTTTGGGCCTATTAGGGTCATATAGTTCTAATGCTAGTTCATGAGGCGCAGGGACCAGGCAACACACCCAGAGGACAGCGGCCATAGTGGTGGGAGGAGTTGCAGCTTTTGGGTTTCTGGTCGTTTGCTTGTTGTTTGTGAAGTCCCTCGTGAAGAAACGTCGTGGTAAGCATGAAGGTTGGAATTGAGTGCTGGCGCTTCCTCACTCTCCTTTTCTATGTACTGTAAAATATCTCAACTAAGACAGCGTACCGGACATGAAAGATGTACCATTTTGCGCAGATTATTAAAACGATCTAGTGGGCTTTCAACATTTCGATTGTGGTGGATGTAGTTTTCAGGAGATATAAAAGCTAGAGGTTTAGAAAAAAAAAGACAAAAAGGAAAAGGTGGTGGAGAATTATACTAGGGGGGTGATTGTCAGTGTGAGGGATGATGGCTTCCGTTCTGTCCCCCGCAGCCCGCACGCTGGCATGTCTAACTTAGCAAGTTCATTTAATGTAAATCACAGATGATTCAATACCAAGCAGCAATTGCAGCCTTAACCTAAATCATAGCCACAAATGAAAATTACTGTTGCTGACTTGCTGAAGCAGTCTTTGCTTTACCATGCATTTCAATATAGCCAAATCTGTTGCATGTTTCATTAATTTATGTAGGAAACTTGTAAAGGAATTTCAGGTAAAAGCCAACTTCATAATTCTTGGTTAGGAGGAATGGCGGGAGCCATCCGTTGAAACGTTTCCTTGGCCAAACGGTGCCCCTAATCGATCCCCGTTACTGGGAATGATTGATCTATATATACAACAGTCTTAAATGCTTCTCATGGAGATTTAGGTCCATTTAATCTACCTTTTTCCCCCATTTTTTTATAATTATTTTGCAACAGTTTTTTGTCGTCAAGATGGTAAGCCAAAAATTTAAATTATGGCACGAATGAATATTTTCAGGGGGGCATTCTGAGCTTTCAACTATTGGATTCTTTTAAGTATAAATGAGATTATTACGTCATAACCATGTTTTCCTTGAGAGCTAAGTCAAGATGTCCATAAATAATACAAAAGAGATGGGCCATACATCGAAAATGAAAACTCCAATGGAGTGGACAGCTTTCATATGAACAGTTATCCTATTTTTTGAAATCAATTTAGGAAGAAAAGGTATCTAATGGGTACTTTTAAGAGAATTGAGTTCCCATCTGGCTTTTGGCTTTCCAATAGGTAAAGGAAACACAAAGACAGAATACTAACTACGCAAAAGATTGGAATAGTGTTGCAATACGAGAAATTCAGCTATCTGGGGCAGCCAAGGCTCAAGCCCCCTACTCCATTGGGGCGACCAAGCCCACTATTGTACCCAATAAGAACTATCCAAACTTGCCATGTTATTCTCACATCCCAGTAATGCAAGGATATCGCGCGCAGCTTCTGTGGATCAAACCGAGTACTCTAGTTCTTGGTTCCCACTCTTGAACTGGTCAGCACTGTGGACCTGTCTATGTACTACTCATTTTTTGTTTGTTTGTTTTTTTTTTTTTTTCTGTCACCGAAACAAGTCTAGAATAGAATATAAGGTTATTTTCCATACAGAGGTTCGGACCTCCTAGTCAGTCAGAACAAAAACAATCCTTTACACAACCTTTAATAGTTTATCTATATACAGCAGGCTTAGAGCCATGCGACCTTATCTCTTATGCTGCAGAGATCCCAATTATAAGTAATAGCACACAGATTCAAGTAGGTAATGGAACGAAGATTGAAACAGGATTAGCACAACAATTAAAGGAGGTGAAGGGGAGACCAGTCCACACGGATTACACAAATTCTCTTCGGTATTTTAAAACACATTAAATCAACTTGGAGTTCAACTGGATGAACTCCAGTTGTTATTGGAATGAGTGAATTCATGCTACCAATTCATAGATGATTAATAGAGATGACATGCAAAAGTTATGGTCAAATGGATTCAGTAAACTAATTCATTTTACCCCTTTTGGACACTGCACCAAGAGTATTAATCCATGCAACCAGATTTTCACTACAGCACTCAATATTCTTTAGCTATCTCAAGCCTCCTTGTGCCCAAGTCTTACAAGCTGGGAAAAGCGATTCAACATACGCAAGATGATTCACTAAGGTAATGCCTGTCGGCATACAACTTGATTTCTGATCTGAGTTCAATTGTAATGCACCGCAAATTCTCAAGTTCTAATAAATAACTAGGTTAGGCCTCATTCCCTCAAATTCTAAATCTGTTGAATGAGCAAATCGCAGGAAAGACAGAACTTCACATTCAGATCCACTTAATACACATCCTTAAAACAAATCTCACAGCTAAACCTAACAATAACTGAAATAAGTTATAGCCGACCCATAAAAAAACACCATTAATCACTTAAATGCACCTTAATTTAATTTATGGAAAACCTAGAAATTTTGATAAGAAGGAAATTTCCAAGAAAATGTATAAGTTGCAATAACAACTTTCTATCAAAATCGAGAAAAAATCACACACGGTGAAGAACTAAAACCCAAACCAAAGGATTGTCTCTAACCTGACCCAATCCCCTATTTTTAACCATCTAATTTGCGAGCGGCGGAGAGGGGCCAACGGGCGGGGCTCCGAGGAGGCTTTGCTGCTGAAGCTCTAGCTCGTTAAATTGCTGCTCGCGGTCCATCTCCACGATCAAAGGCACGACCAGGATCAAGAACGTGGTGCTGGCAATCCAGGCGGCCTTGCCGGTGCTGCGGAGGAGCTTCTTGGCTACGAAGGCGGTGTCGCTGGCCGCTTGCTTGCCCTTGGAGATGACTTCAGAATCGGCGAGCTTGGCCAAGATGGTTGACTCGGATTGCTGCTTCGGGGCTGGCCTTCCTGGGAGCGACACTCCGCCTCTTCGTACCGGGGAGGCCATTGTTTTATTTATTTATTTATTTTTCCAGAGCAGGCCATTGCTTTAAATAGTTGCTCGTATATCGTGTGTTTGTCGCAGTACCACGTGGACGGGAGTAAAAGTGTTTCCAATTATTTGATAATAATAATAATAATAAGTAATTTATGCCTTTATATTTTATATATTTTTTGAAAAAAGAAATTCTGAAATTGAGATACAAGAAGATCCATACACATTAAGGGGTGGTGTTTGTGTACGAGGATAAGATAAACCCACTTAGGATCACATCAGATGGGGCAAACACACGTGGAAACTTCTCTGACAATAATGCTTTTTTTTTTTTGTTTTTTTAAGCTCTTTTGAATAGTTTTTAAAATAGTTTAAAGAAAAGTCTTACAAGAGTCCTCCAACAATTTAATTCGTAATTCTTCCCCTCTTCTGAATTATTTTTCTTTTCCCCCTTAATAAAAATGGATGAATAGAAAGAATTTTATGATATGTTTTCAGCAATGAATGTGCAACTAACTAATTTGTAGTTTTTCATAAAATGAATGAATTAAAAGTTTAACAAAATTGTATTTTAAAATCATAATTATGAATTAATTTTTAAGTTAAAAAATATATATTTTTTAAACACCATCTTCAAGTTTAAGTATTTTACTTAATTTAATCAATTTTCTTTATTATTATTATTGTTTTAATGAGTGGTGGAAGGTCTTTAAGAGGTGAGTTCTATTTCCTTTGTGATATTTCAATATCTATTTTATTAATTTAATATAATTCAATTAGAATGCTAAATGGTTACAAATTAAAAAAAACCCCTAATTTTATGGTTTTTGATTTAAAGTATTAAGAGGTTCATAAGATATATTAGTTTCTTTTTCTCTTTTGCTCTCTCTCTCTCTCTCTCTCTGTTTTTTTTTTATTCAAAATAACCTTGTTCTTAATTTTTTTTTGCTTAATTCAATGAAAAGATTCAAGAGTTGATTGTATTTGTATTCAAAATTATATTTACATTTATATGTTATTATTTCTTAAATAAAATTAAAGTTTATACATATTTATGTATAACGCAAAATGAAAAAAATAATTTTAAGATTCTCCACTCAGACGATACCAATTGCAATAAAAAATAGGTTGAACAAAACTTAGTCAGAATCACCCTAATATATTTTAAGAATATACACATAATTTCTGAGACTTTTGATACATTTTAGTAATAGGATCTTCCTTTTTTCCGCTTCTTTTAAATTATCCAATTATAAATTTCCTATACTTTACTCGGACTGGAGAGTGGACCCTCCACCTTTTGCCCATCTTTTCCGAGGCCCATTTCACCGAAGTTTACGAATCCGTAGAAGGGGCCCATGTTCTCAAATAATATCCACCGGTCATGGGCTATAGATCGGGAAACCCTAACTGGCTAACGGCCCAATCCTTCCACAGGCGGACCTGCTGTTGTCTCTAAGAAAGCATTTAATCCGTTACTCAATGAACGATTGAGTACTTAGAAATTTAAATTTTTATTAAAAAGTTTTTAATTTTGTAAAAATTATAAAAATAATAAACAAAATATATTGTATTATATAATTTACGATTTAACGAATAAAAAAAAATATTTAATCCTGCGGCTGGGATGTGAAGAATCATAAAAAAGATACGTACAACATTTGACAACGGAACTAGGTAAAAAAAGCGGCGACGTGTAATACCCCTACCATATAGAAGGCCCGCACTCCCCCTCCATCTATTTTTGGTCAGTTGAAGAAATAATGCGCATTTGCTTTTGTATCATTTACCGCTCAGAACAGGTAAAAGCCGAAAACAGGAGGTCGAGAAAAAAAAAAAATAAAAGCAGTTAGAAAGAAGCACAGGCCGAAAGGCGAGCGTTTTTCAACTCAATAGGAAGCGCAGCCAAATCGGGAACTCTCTGGAGTCCATACGACGCCGTTATGTAAGTCTTTTTGTTTTTGTCTTTTTTTTTTTTTTCTCTTCTCGCTTCTGTCTCGTTCTCTCAGTTTGGGCGTGCACCTAGGGTTTTAGTACACGAAAGCTTGTGGTGAGGGTTTCTTGTTTTTAACTATTTGTTGTTGCCTTTTGAGATTGGAAAGTTTGTCTACTTTTTTAGTTTTGGATCTGATGCTAGGTGTAGATGTGGATTCTAAGCTGCTATAGCGGTAATCTTGCATTTTCTTGATTCTAATTGTGAATTTTGATTTGATTGATGTTGAGTAATTTTGGTCCGTTTATACTGTTATTTACTAGTAGACAATCATTGGTTCTTTGCTTGTTTCTTGTGTGCGCAAGAATAAAGAATTGATAGAAAAGAAACTGAAATTGATTGCAATAAGAATGCCAATCCAATCTGAAAGGAATACAGGATAAATTCAAAGCCCAAAGGCATAATTCTGCTGAATCCGTTTCCTTTTATGGAAGTTTTTGTGCACACACGTAGGTGTGGACATCAGCAAGGTGGGGGGGGGGAAGAGAGAGAGAGAGAGAGAGGGATTAACTGTGATTTTTATTATGGTTGTGAATTAATTAATTTTCTTTTTACTGATTTTTTTTTTTTTTTTTTTTTGTATTTTTGCAGCTTATACTGTAGTGTTAGAGTTGTAGAAGTTTACATGGGAGACAGGGAGACAGTAGTTGCTGGAGCATCGACACTCATGGATTATACATCTGGTGGTTACACTTCTATCGTGTCTGATGCCAGCTCAAATGTGGAGTCTAGTGGAAATTTTGCTGTGCCTTCTGTTGCAGCAGATGCAGGTTATACTGTTCCCGCTGGTCCTACTTTACCCGACAAAAGTACTTCTAATTCTGTTGCACAAGGGGCTCATGTTGATACAGCTTATGAGAGTGAAACAAAGCCAGTTGCTGGGCTGAGCAATATTGGCGAGAATGCACTTGCTACACAGAATGCAACTGCAGTGCAAGCTCAAACTGCTCATTATAATTCTATAAATGGAAATGCTGGCAGTGGAGCAGGAAGTGTTGCTCCTCTGGAGAATGGGAATGCTGCTGGCATAGTAGATGGAGCTGCTGCAGAGCAACAGTTTGTGGATGGCTCTGGTATGTTTTACATGTCATGCTTGAGATGTGTCAAGACTCCAAATTTAGACATTTAGAGACTGCAGATTGCTTAATATGATCTACAATTAGTCTAAGAGCTTCTGATATTAACTCTGCAATGTAGTTATGGAAGGACTTTGTTAACTCCGTAACATAAAGTTTGGCGGACTTCAGAAATTGCTAGTAAAATGAACCACCCCATGCAGGCGAGTGGAACTAATGCTGGTGAAGGAGTAGTTCTATCTGCACAACAGAAAATTGGATGCATATTAATGTTATTTGAAAAAGTAATAGCAAGCTTTTCACATTGTTGAATGAATGCTTTGTTATCCTTTGTTGTGGATTTTCTTTTATATGAAGCAGGTTGATTCTTGTATCCATGATATCCTTCTTTTTGTTTGTGTATTTCCAGCAATGTCAATTGAAGAGGAGAGGTTATGGAACGCCGTGAAGGCTAATTCTCTGGATTTTGATTCATGGACTCATTTGATTGAAGAGACGGAGAAGCTGGCTGGGGTATGAGTTTCAGGCATTGATGCTAGTTCTTCAGTTCATTTCTCACAAACTCTGGAAATTTTGAAATGTAAAGTTGTCTGCATTTTTGGAATTGTAGAACCATTATTTTAAGCTGTCTGAATTTTATGAGTTGATAAAAGCACTCTTTAACTTTCCTATTTATAATTTTTTTAGAAACTTATGTGTCTGTAATCCAAATTCCTCTATTAACTAGTAAATCAGCTGTCAAAGATGTCCAAGTTTCTGTGACATTGGAAATTATTTGGAACTGGTATTGCTTAAAAAGTTTGATAGAAATGAATTTTAGTCTGGAAAAATCCCTTACAAAGTGTAGAAAACAGTGGTTTTGGAAGTTTATCTTACTCTTGTCTTTTGAACACTCTAAAAGGAAATGCAGATTCTGTAGTTTATTAAGCAATAGATATGGCTAGAAGTTGCAGAAGCACATTTGTTGTGATTCTGACTTTCTTTGACTTATTTAGTTTCTTTTCGTGTATGTATTTGCAATTGGAATGCCTTTGTTCACTATTTCTTTTGTACTTTTTGCAGGACAAGATATTAAAGATCAGAAAAGTTTATGATGCTTTTTTGGTGGAATTTCCTTTGTGTTATGGTTATTGGAAGAAGTATGCAGATCATGAAATACGCCTTGGTTTTATGGACAAAGTTGTGGAGGTGTATGAACGAGCTGTTTTAGGGGTTACATATTCAGTGGACATATGGTTGCATTATTGTATATTTGCCACTGAGACATATGGAGATCCGGATACCATTCGAAGGTAATATCAGCGAAGACCATTGTAATTTGTTACATACATTGGAATTGTGACTCTTTAATTTCCAGCATCACGATACTTTAAAATCTGCTCTCTAACATCATTTCGGTATCCCTTTAACAGTGGTTCCTCATTTAATGGCGAAAGGGCTGACAGGAATGCTATAGAAATGCCTTTCTTATGCCACCCTTTATATTGGGGCTATTTTATGAATAGCTATTTGAAATTCATTCTAGGATTCAAAATTCCTTTTATTTTGTCCTTTTAAGCACAATGTCCTCTCCTCTTCTGAAGGTCTCCATCCTAGTAATAGTCATTTATGAATTATGGATGTCTTAAACTTTGACCCCTGAGGTGCATCAATATGCAAAATGCTGCTGGGAAGATCTCATCCTCCAGTTAAGGGCTAAGATGGCCTCATTCACTGCTCCATTTCAGAAATAGTATGGTTTTTATCGGGAAGGTAAATGCAGCATTTGGGCGTGTAGTGCTGTTAGAGTGAATTGTTCCTTCGCCTTCAACATGGGCACCCTATACAGTCATCGATGAGTGTGCATTCACAGACATAGTGTTTATGTTTGTAGTTTTAACAACATTTTTATATTTGTTTTTGACTCAGGCTCTTTGAGCGAGGATTAGCATATGTTGGAACAGATTATTTATCTTACCCCATCTGGGACAAGTATATTGAGTATGAAGAGATGCATGCAGAGTGGGGCCGTGTAGCCATGCTTTACACCAGGATATTAGAGATTCCAAACAAACGGCTCGACGACTACTTTACCAGGTAATGTTTTCTCATACACTCCACTTTTTAAATTATTACTGCTTACAGTTGGTAACTGATTGAGATATTTGCAACTTGTTTATGGTCATTGCATCTATCATTTTCTGTTGCATAGCTTTTGAATGTATTTTATTGTTCCTGTTGTTACAGATTTAAGGCTTTTACTGCCAGTCGGCCTTTATCAGAATTTAGGAATGCTGAGGATGCTGCTGTAGTGGCTGCTTTTTCAGAGGCTGATCACCAAGTAAATGAAGGAGAGATTCATCCTGATGCTGCTGAAGAGTCATCTAAACCTGTAAGTGCTGGCTTAACAGAAGCAGAGGAGTTGGAGAAGTATGTCGCCAGTAGAGAAGAGATGTATAAGAAAGCTAAAGAGTTTGATTCTAAGATCTCTGACTTCGAAAATGCTATTAGGAGGCCCTACTTTCACATGAAGCCTCTCCCTATTGCAGAGCTTGAAAATTGGCATAACTATCTTGACTTTATAGAAACAGAAGATGACTTCAACAAGGTATCTTTGGGTTTATATTCATACTTGAATGCATTTGTGGTTTGCAAGTTTTTAGTTGTCCTTGTTATACATTGACTTACAGTTAAGTAATATCTGCTGCATCATATGCCTTATTGGCTAAACCGTTGGATGAAGCAACTTTTTAAACGGGAAATTGAACTGACACTAAAGCATGGGCCTTCGATATGGTTTCAATATGGCTAAGTACTTTCAAACCCTTGTTTGTCAGTGGACGTTTTGGGTTCATGTATGAGCTGAAATTTTATTCTTTTTAAAATCCATATGTTATGCATGCAGGTATCTTCTTGTCTCCTTACCATCTGTCTATCAGGCAAGGAGGGTCCCTAATTTGAGGGGCCTTTCTGTTCCCCAATGGAGTATTTCTGATGCATATCTCCCTTGTGCTTTATTTTCCCTTTTGTGATAAAATTTTGATTTCCAGTACACCTCCTAGTATGTGATTTTGTGCTTATGTGAACCAGGTGGTGAAGTTGTATGAAAGATGCCTAATTGCATGTGCCAATTATCCTGAGTACTGGATGCGCTATGTCTTGTGTATGGAAACCTGTGGAAGTATGGACATTGCAAATAATGCCCTGGTTCGTGCCACTCAAGTGTTTGTCAAGGTATTGAATTCAACTAGTTTAATGTTTGTGTTGCAAGTTGAAAATGTTGCACTGTTCTGTTTTGCTTATGGATCATGCCATTGTTTGCTGGAAATATGTTCTTAAGAATACATTCAAGTGGAAAAAGAGATGTGAACATTGGGCTCAAGAGAGTGTCTAGTGGAACCAGTCTTTAAACTTGAAAGTGTTGCAGAAAGACAACTTATTTGCTGATAGAGGATCAGTAAGTTGCAGATAATTTGCCCCAGGCAGAAGAGACCGACAATATAGTTACAGTGAAAGAGATATCAGCCTAGCAATTTCAATGAACAGAAGGTTTTTGTGATGTAGGGCAGTATAGGGGAAGGAGGAAATGGGGGAAATAGTAAGGAGGAACCTGGGGAGATAACAGTGGCTGAGAAAATCAGTGGGAGAGACTGATGCAGAAACTGTAGGGAATGGAAATGTGTAATCAATATTCCAATTCATCATTCAATTGTGACATACATCTATGCAGAATAAGATTTTATTTATAGGAATCTAACTAGCCAGAAAGTGGGGAAGAAAAGTAGGAAAATGCAAAAATTCTGATTACATTCAAGATCTTGTTTTTATTAGTAAATGGAACAACTTAAATATTATAATATTGAGTATAAAATCCCAACTGTTGTAGCAATCTTCTCCTTATTCTTCACTTTTTATGTGCTTGTTACCTATAGTCTCTCCTTCCACTAGCAACTTTATGACCGTCAACAAGGATAGTTGTGCTTTTTAACCTTCTTATTATGTGCATGGCTTTATTTCTATTTGTTTGCCTTCTTCCCGTTCATGAAAAAGCTCATGCTTTTAGCTTGAGAAGGTGTATCAATAACTTTCTCTTTTTATCTTGTGCTGAGACATCCTCATGTGTGTGTTTGTTGTGTTTTTCTCCAAAACTCAACAGAGACAACCAGAAATTCACCTTTTTGCTGCACGATTTAGAGAGCAGAATGAGGATATACCTGGCGCTCGAGCTTCTTATCAACGTCTACATGCTGAAATTGCACCTGGTCTTGTTGAAGCAATTATTAAGCATGCAAACATGGAACGACGACTGGTAAGCAATGTTAGCAAGTTGCTAGGAATTCCCATTTGCTGCATAAATGTCCCTTGTCTTGACGTAACTTTTTTCTTTTTTTGGCAGGGAAACCTTGAAGATGCTTTCTCTTTATATGAACAGGCCATAGCCATTGAGAAAGGAAAAGAGCATTCACAGACATTGCCAATGCTGTATGCGCAATACTCTAGATTTCTGTATTTGGTAAGTTTGAATCTCCTTCCACACTTGCTAGCATGGTTGTTTTGTTCTTTGACTTGTGGAAGAGGAACTCCAAACTTGATTATGACATTTCTTTTTGGCTTTTTTAACTTATGCATATGCTTGGAATGATAATGGGGTTTTTCCCTTTCCTCTTCTAGAGAGGAACTTGCATGAACTGGATAGGGATGCTAAAGATTAATGGATGTCAATGACTAATCAGATTACCATGAAAAAAAAAAAAAGGAATTTGAAGCAATAGATCATTTTACAATGTATGGACATTGAACAGAACTACCTCTTTCCAAAAGATAATTGAGCAATGGCATATTTTATCTGAGGGGAAAATTAATACAAATGTAAATGTGTCTAACTTAGCAAGAGCAATGCTACATGTCACCTGATGTTCTTTCTTTTCTTCTCTTTGTATGGACTTCAAATGGTTGCATTGAATTCAGAACTCAGAAGCACTTAAAGTTTGCAGACTGCTGTGTTTTTTTAATCACCTTTTCATCTGAACTGGCTTTGTTTGTTATGCTTCCTGTCAGTGGCTTGTGCAGTACAATTTCATATTTTTAGTTGTCTTTCATATTTCCTGCAGAAATGGGAAAGAAATCATCTAATGTTCAGTTTAGATTTATCATTGAATTTTCTGGATTAAGCCCTATAAACTATGTGGGCAGTTTTTTCTGTTTGAGTTGCCAGAGGCATTTCAAATTCTTGCTGCAAAATAGCGTTGATCTTCTAGATTGGCCATTGTGTACTTGTATGTTTTGCTAGGTTTCTGGAAATGCTGAAAGAGCTAGAGAGATTATTGTTGAAGGACTTGGAAATGTACAATTATCAAAACCACTTCTTGAGGTAAGTGTGAGTGCATCTTTGTGAACAAAAGCACTTATAATCTTCTTGGCTTTCTTATAGTAACATTCTGCTTTAAATGTGCCTTCTGGAAGCAGGCTCTCATACATTTCGAGACATTTCAGTCATTACCAAAGCAAATTGATTATTTAGAATCTTTGGTTGAGAAGTTCATTAGGCCCAACTTGGATACCATCAATACTGCAAGTGCTGCTGATAGGGAAGAACTGTCTTGCATTTTCCTGGAGGTAATCGGGTCTTTTCTCTTCATTTCTTCAATTCTGTCATATTTTTGGGATGTGACTTCATCTGATGTATCTGGTGCTTACACTCTTCTGACATTCTGCCTGATTCATATATACATATGTTGTCCTCTGAATAAGCCAAAGGAAAAGGTTCAACTTGTTCTGTAAAAATGGCATTTTATTGTTAATCTTGATGGCTGCATTTTAGAGGTGTACAGATTCGCATTAAAAATTTAGTATCTTTAACATCTGAAACAATTAGGTTTTTGACCTAACAAAAATTATCACAGTTTTTGGGAATCTTTGGAGATGCACAACACATCAAGAAGGCTGAAGATCGTCATGCCAAGCTGTTCTTACCCCACAGAAGCAAGGCAGAGTTAAAAAAGCGACATGCTGAAGATTGCCTAGCTTCAGATAAGGCAAAACTGCCGAAATCTTTGTCCGATGATCCATCACCAGCACAGTCTCTGATGGGTGCATATCCAAATGCACAAAACTCATGGGGAGCTGGTTATGGCACACAGCCTCAAGCTTGGCCACCTGTTACACAAGTGCCAATTCAACAGTGGACCCCTGGCTATGGCCAACAAGTACGTTACCCCTTATGAATGATTTCTTGAAAGTAAAGTACTTTTATGTGTTTATAAATTTGCCATGGGGAGGAAATTTGTAACTATAATTTGCTTAAATGTAATCTGTGACAAGGATTCTGGTTGCTGGGAGGAGTAAGAATTTCAGTAGGACACGAAGTGTTACGTTTAGTCTATTGAATTTGATCTTTTGATTTATGTTGTGCTAGGCCGCATATGGAGCATATGGTCTTTATGGAAGCAGCTATACTGCTCCGCAAGTCCCAACGTCTGTTGCCCAGACTGCAGGATATAGTGCTTATCCTTCTACATATCCTCCCCAGGTACAAGAAAAAGACACTATTTTCCGTTTGTATAATTCTCAGACGAAATGATGAATTTTTTTTTTCTTTCCCATTTTATGCCTCGTTGCTCACGTATTTACCCAGGCCAGAATGAGCATGTTGATAGGGTAATACAGTTATTTGTACATATTTCCCATCTGAGGGGGGAGAGTAACAACGGCCAATTTTTTTTTCCTTTTACTTTATATTATTTTTTGAGCTCATGGTGTGTGATTTTTAGCAGGCCTTCCCCCAACAAGGTTACGCACAACCAAGTGCTACGGCGACTTTGGCCCCAGCACAACAGCCAGCTTCTGCAGCACAGCCCTATTACGGAAGTTATTACTGAACTAGACTATTCCTGCACTTTGCCCTTTAGTTTTCCACTCCCCACTCACTTTGTCTTCAGGTTCTTACTGGACCCTGTTGTATAGTCTTGGGGATACCATTTGGCATGGTGTGGCTGCAAGGAACAGAGATGGTGTGAGAACTTAGGTACATTGCATAACGTAGAAACTTTAACTAAGTCCTTCATTATGTCCGTTTCTTCTTCTTCTTCTTTTTTCCTTCAAAAAAAAAAAAAAAAGAAAAAAAAGAAAAAAAAATTGCACTTAATGAAGAGTTTGGTAGGTATTTCCGATTTGCAGTATGTAATACTAATAGGGAAGAAAATAAACGCCAGAGGTCTAAATAATCTGGTGGCCATTATGATGAACTATTTAATATAATTTTATGCGGGCTTCCAAGTTCAACACGAATGCGTAGGATCCAATCAAAACAAGGAAGTTATGTCTGGGCATGAGTCGGAGTATGACGAGTGACTCTCTGGGAAATCAAGGCTGGTCTGCTAGTCATTAAATATAAAGTAGTTTCGAATGAGATCTTGAATTCTTGGTCTTATTCGTAGTTAATTCCTTTATTATTAATTTTTTCTAATATAATTGGATTAAATTTTAAATTTTTAGGGAAAAAAGAAATGATTGAATTAGATTAGCTCATCAAATTAAAACCAAAATGAAATTTAGAATTGAATAGAGATTGGCATTGCAGGTTTATAATTTAGTTAAAGCCTCTCTCTCTAACTTTCACAACTGGGATTGACAATTCAAAATATAAACTAAAATAAAAAAAAAAGATCGCGAAAAGGTGGTGTTCTTATGGCTTACTTTTTACACCTGCACTTACATAATATATAGCCGCCCACCCAGTCAATCCTTGGCAGGTGAGGATAATCGAATACGCACACAGTCACTCCGTCAGTGAGTGAGTGAGTCATGGTGTCTCTCACAGCGCGGCTGCTAGATTTCCCTCCAATGCCAAGGTCTGAACTGACTTGCACTTTCAGCCAGTGGTTCTAGGCGGCTGCAATCAAGTACGAAGCAAACTCATTCCACAACAGATCCTGACTGTTCAACCATAAGAAAATATTAGGATTTCCGTAACCGCATGATATAATAATAAACGGCAGCGATTCAAAGTTGGTTCTCCAAGTGAAGATTTAATGCGGCTCAAATCATCTGTCACGCACGCTTGACAAAATAACCTTTTCCCCCTCTTTATAAACTCTGCGTCTCTCTTGTTTGTTTTTCTCTCCTTTTAGCTCTCTCTCCACCTGCATTCATTTTCACCGGATTAGATTCTCTCGTTTCCCTGCAAATCATCGGTTCCCCCCACGCTGGACCGTCGAAAAAACCCAATAGGGCTATCATCATAAACCCTAACACCTGTTGGATCTGAAAGCCACCTTCTCAATTCTCCTCTGTTTCACGCTTTTGTGGCGGGCAAAAGCGGCATCGTTTCAGAAAGACAAAAAAAATAAAAAAATAAAAAATAATTATAAAAAAAAATGGCGGCTCCTTATCCAACTGCGGTTCAGGTGTGCGATTTAATCTCCGCTGTGTACATGCTTGTGTGCAGATGTTCGTTTAAGTGTGTTAGGGAAGGAAATGGGCTAATTTTATTTTTTTAAAAAAAATTAAAAAAATTATTTTGGTGGTTTTTACAGGTTGGGTCATATTTTGTGGGACAGTACTATCAGGTACTTAGACAGCACCCGAACCTCGTTCATCAGTTCTACGCCGATGCAAGTACGATGATTCGTGTCGACGGAGATTCAAGCGAGTCAGCTACCACAATGCTCGTAAGTGTGTGTGAACTTTGTTTGTTATATATATACATATTATGTAAGTTATTTTGTTAAAGTTTTTGGATGTGGTGCACCTTCCTGTTCTGCTGTTACTGTTGACGCTAATTGGATTGCGGTATATTGCGTGCGTTTAGGAATGTGTGGACTTTTCCCCGTTTATCCATTATGGTAAATGGTTGGTTGCTTGGCTTCTTTTACTTTTTTGGGCTGTTACTCAACTTTTCTTTGCATTGAAATGCCAATACATTCTGGTGTTTACGCATGCTTAAGAGTATCCACAAAGAAGAAAGAATGAAAAGTGGGAAATAAATTTTATCCGGAAAGGATTGGACTTTAAACGTAATCTGTGTTCAACAACTAAGAAAGAACAATTCAAATTGACATATATGCTGTTGGCAAGACATGGATGCCCCTAATGTTTCTGCTCTTTTAATTGATCGTCTTTTATTATGGAGAATGCGGGTTTTGAAGCCGAAAGAAAGCATGTCTTTGACATACTGTATAGAAAATTTGTACTTGGGAAGTTTGTGTTATAACCTGTTCTGCTTTTGTTCTTATCCTTTTTGGCAAAAAGTCCCACACATAGAGGCACTTATGTATTTTGTTATCCTACAAATTATTGGTTATGCCTGCTGGATTTGTACTCCATTAAAGATATCACCCTTGATTTATGGACAGGATCCATGGAATTTGCAATGAAATTAGAACACTGATTAGGGGATAAGAACCTTGTCAGCTAAATTTTTGCAGAGTCTTGTTCTTGGTTGTTTATGTGGTCACTGATTCATCATTATTGTTCTATTCTCCGCAGCAAATCCATACTCTTCTCACTTCTCTAAACTTCACTGCTATTGAGATCAAGACCATAAATTCTCTTGATTCTTGGGATGGAGGTGTTCTGGTGATGGTTTCTGGGTCTGTTAAAATCAAGGATTTTAGTGGCAGGAGAGAATTTGTGCAAGCCTTTTTTCTGGCTCCTCAGGAAAAGGGTTATTTTGTTCTCAATGATATCTTTCAGTTTACTGATGATGGAATTTCTCGCCAACAGCATCTGGCTCCCATCTCAGTTGGAGATATTTACCAGCAGCATTTGGTTCCTGCTTCCTCTGAAGACACTCTTGAGTCTCAACTCAATGCATCTGGCCCTGTTCAAGAGCCACCAGGTAAATATGACAATATGCTAGGTAACTGTTAATGGCCACAATGGATCACCTGCTTCTTACCTCATGGTACTTAGGTAACATGTGGTCCATGATATTTTGTGAATAGAGCTACAAAGTTTTTCCAATGAGCATTCTCTTACAATAATCTAAACCTCATTTTTTATGAGTGCATGGTATGTTTTCTTTAACTAATCTGATGACTAGATAATGGTTAGATTGCAATCGAAGTGGTAGAACCTCCATACATTAATTCTAGTGTATTTCTATTATTGATTGACTTTTTACTTGATTTCAAGCTTCATACTGCTACTGTGCAGATATAGATCTAGTTTGGTGAGAAAATTTTTTTCTTCTTTGCTTATTCATGTGCATGAATAGGTAAAGAAGAAAATTTTCCCCAGACCCCACAAATGTGGGACATTCGTGCCCTGGGACACCTTTTTTTTTAACATATGTATGTGTGCACAATCACTTCACTACTTTACTGGTTATTTAGTTTCAATTAGGAATAAACATAAATTTTCCTCAAAGGTACCCATTGAAGAGGAAAAGAAACAGACTGATTCATCAAAAAGAGAGAAGAAACAGAGTAATTTGTCCAAAAAATAGTTGATCATTGAAATTCTATGTTAACTTGTGATCTCAGGGTCATTTGATCAGAGAACATGCAGCCTTCTTATTAGTCTGTTAAAATCTTTGGTTTTTGTAGCTTCTGAATATGTCTTGGAAGAAGAAGCAGGGAAATATGCAAACTCAGTCCCCATAGAAGACGATCCAGTGGACAAATACAGTCTTCCAGAGCAGCAAGATGTGGGGAGTGAAATTGTGGTGGAAGAAACTCCTGTGGAGGAGGTACCAGCCTCATTACACAGTGTTCCAGATGCCGTACAACAAACATCATCTGCTGTTTTGGAAGAAACTGTGAAAGAGCCTCAAATTAAAACTTACGCTTCTATAGTATGCACTATGCTATTGCTTCTGTTTATTGTTTGCTTGATTTTTATGCCTTCTGTATCTTTGGTGAGCTTGTGAGTCAGAGATGAGTGAGATTTTGTGCTTGCAACATAGGTATAAATGGCTGAAAGTTAGTTAAGCTGGGATCTATCAAGTAACATTGTTTTCAATTGTGAAATTGTGGCAGTTACGGGTTTCGAAGGGGCATTTTTCATCATCAACTGCTACTCAGCCATCTGTTAGTAAGAGTGCCCCAACTACTTCAGATTGGAATCATATACCAGCATCTGCTGTTCAGCATCCTGACCCTGGGCTGTCACTTGCATCTGAATCTGGAGTTGAGGCAGCAGAGGAAGGCTTCGGACTGGATGAAGGTTAAGTACTTGGCATCTACTTTATTGATTCATTACTTATTATTTAATTTAGAAGTTTAAAGGATAAAGAGTATGCTTAGATTCATGCAGGCATTCGTGATGCAGTTGTGAATATAAAATACAAGTTATACTTTGTGAATTTAGAATACAAGTCACACTTTGCCAACGAATCATATGCAAAAAGTTGGTTGGTGTTTAGAACCACTGTATGGGCCTTGAGCTTATAGCTCACATAACAAGATCTAGACAACCTTTGTTGAATTGTTTCCATAGTGTATGAATATCCATCATATGCTTGCGTGGCCTGATTTGTAAAATGATATATATTGTTGTGAGGATACCTCTTTTTTGTGACTTGACTAGTTCATGTAATCCCTCTTTTGTTTCCTCTAATTATAAATTTGGAAAATTTGAATGATATTGCTTTTTATCTTGGAATTTATAGACTTGTAAGTTGAGAGAAGTTGTGCATTAAGCTTGTTACACAACAATTTCTGAAAGAGCATAATTTATTCTTCTGTCTATACAGGTGAACCAAAATCTGTCTATGTGAGAAATTTGCCTTCCAATGTTACTTCTGCAGAAATTGAACAAGAGTTCAAAAACTTCAGCAGAATTAAGCCTGATGGTGTATTCATTAGGAACCGCAAGGTGAAACCTTCTCTCATTCCTTCTTACTGTCTGCATGTGTTGTTGTAAAACAAGCTTAAAAAGATCTTTGATTTTGCAGGATGTTGTTGGTGTTTGCTATGCTTTTGTTGAGTTTGAAGACCTTGTTAGCGTTCAAAATGCAATCAAGGTTTGACTTTCATGGTTGAAGATTTTTTTTTTATAACTCTTGTTGGTTTCTCATCTTTTCTATATCCCAGTGCTGTTAGTTGTGTCTTTCTGTGCCTGACATTTTCCTTTATAAATTTGATTGAACTTGTGCTTGTTGGTTTCTTATCCATGAGAAACACCTTTTATCACTCCTATTTTATTTTGTATTTTGAATGCCATTTTTGGTTTATTCACATTTGTTACATAAATGAATTGTGCACATTTGCAATTTATCAGAATTATTTATTGGCTGATGGACTGAATTTTTAGTTGTTGAACACAACACAGACCTTAATGAAAGATTCTGGATTTCCATAGCCTTTGCTTATGGTTATTGGCTGTGCTTCTTTTGTATCATTCTGTCTTGCCTGATCTTGTTCCTTCTTTAGGCATCTCCTATACAAATTTCTGGAAGGCAAATTTTTATTGAGGAGCGGAGACCAAACAGTGGCATTGCTTCTCGAGGTGGAAGTAAGTGAACTAATGTGTCATTTAATTTGCATAGCTGTTATGATTTTCCTTTTCTCGGGATCAACATTGTTATATTTGTTTAACAGAGAGCTTTGTTGAACATATAATTAATTCTTTATGTGTGGATGATTGAATTTAGAACTATTATACCTGGACGAAGTTGACATGCCTTCAGTGCATGTAAACATTGTGATGTCTTTACCATGATGTCAATGACAATCCAAATTTATCGTGCTGTGGAAATGCTGATCTAGACTCAGCATCGTGGTAGGGATAGCGATGCAGCCGTGATATTTTGCTTTTTCTCTTTCCTCTAAGGCAAACCGTTTTTGAGTGGGTTTTGCAGCTTTGGTCCTCTTTCTGGGTTCTGAATGATTTTCTGAAAATCTAATGTTTGTTCTCATATGCCATATTATTTCCTGTACTTAAAAGTGGTGAAAGTGCTTGAAACAGAACAAATCAATTTGCTTAATTTGTATCGGCATTAACCTGCCATTTATTATTGTTATTTATTTATATATTTTTGAGCAGGAAGGGGAAGAGGCAGGGGTGGTCATCCACCAGATGGCCCAAGGGGACGTTTTGGTACCCGCAGTTTGGGCAGGGGAAGCTACCAAGATGGCGGCGAGTACAGCAGACCACGAGGTAATGGTTTATACCAGCGTGGATCGCGGTAGGTAGGCGAAGGCAATTGAGGAACAAGGGTGCAAACCAGCAGAACCACAGGGCCTGAACCTAGGCTTTTTAATCTAAGGGTGTTACAGGCTGCTTCTTATCTCTTCTTTTCTTCTTCTTTTTTTTTTTTTTTTTTTTTTTGAAGTTATTGATTGCAGATTGGAAAATCGCCTTGCGATGGCTTGTACGTTTTGAGATGTGTCATTTGAAATGGTGTGTTGAGAGACATTTTCCTCTGATATGCTTGCTTTCCCCCCTTTGAATAGTTTTTTTTTTTCCTTTGCAATTCAGGGGTTGGAAATTTTGAGGAACTTAAAAAATTCTATGTAGTGAGGAGTGAGCGTGTAAAATACCTTGCTATGTTTGTGCGACGTACTTCGAACCATTTATTTCGTTTTCCATGGAAATCTAAATAACCATCGGCAAAATTGGTGAAGTGAACCAATCACAATCGAAAAAAATAAAAAAAATAAAAAATAAAAATTGAAGAGTTAATGGATGCTAGCTGACATGTAGGTCGAGTTGGTTGGCGGGGACCGTCTTTGAAAGTTTTATTCAATTCATTTTATCTCTGTAAATCTGGACGGTCAGCACCTGCGTGCTGGGACAGAGATGTTCAAAGCATCACCTGGACCCAGGAGGAACAACCAGATGTCTTTCCTTCGTCTCCGGATTCGTCAAAAAAAGTCACAGGCTATATACCAAATAACAACCAAGCAGTCAAACCCATATGACAAGCAAACAAAAGGACATGCAAAAGCACGGGAGGATCTTTCCCTCTGCTGTAATTATTTGTGTAGTTTGCATTTTACGCCTAGACACACGGGCCCACCATCCCACCGTCCAAAGGCAAACTACCACCAGGCTAGAGGCTCATAAAAGTTGGGAACAGTCTGAACAGAAACGCCATTGTTCAGTTATTTTAACTTCTTCCCGACCCCTTTAATTCTCGCACGATCATGCGCACAGACACTTCCGACTTTTCCAAGTTGTTGATGTCTGTCTGAGAAATGCACCGGCGGAGCGGACAGGCATTGGGGGCGGCAGCCGGCAGGCTATCTATAAATAAATAAAGAGTTGAAAAAAAAAAAAAAAAGTGGGGTTGGGGGGGGGGGTGCCGCGGCGCGTGTTTGGGTGGCTCCTCAGGGACAGACGATATGTTTGGTTGCAAATGTTTCCATTGGAATCGAATCGCCGATACGTCGCCGCCTGAACTCGACACCTTTTCTCTCCCCTTTCCTCTTCCTGATTGGCCTCCAGGTTCAATTCCTTCATACAAATTCTTTCTTTTTCCTCTTCGATCGAATTAGCATCATACATAATTGTTCCTCTTTTTCTCTTTCTGGGGGTGGGTTGCTGGATTATTTAAGCCTTTTGAATTTGTATACTTATGCATCATGGGGCTATTGCTTATTATTATTATTATTATTATTATTATTTTAACTTTTGGGAATTCGGGTCATCTATTTGATTTGATATATGAAGGCTTAATTACCAGTAATCCTGTTCCCTGGGGAATAGCCGCATTGAAGCTTTTGATCAAATCTTTTGGGCTGCTAACGTCTTACATACTGTCTGTAATTGTGTATCCTTCTTTCCTTGTCTTCGTCTGCGCTTTTAAGCAACATATTTGGGCCTAGAATAATTATTCTTCACTCTATGTCCATTTCATTGATTTATCACGTCTTGTTTAAGTAGAACTATCTGTATGTTTTTCTTTTTCGGTGGTCAGCCTAAGCCTATCTAAGAGACATGACAGTTCACCCGGAATTCTGAAGCTTTAATCTTTGAATGAAGATCTTTTCAGGGAGTTTCTCAAACCCAGTGTTGGGTAGTAATCCGAATTTCAAGTTATGTTTGATGATGAGACAAAATGACCACTGGGAGTCATGAGTTTGATTTTTGATTTCGGTTTCTAAATCAAGCCAACTTTTTTATTCTCTGCCTTCTTTTTATCTTTTTTGGGATGTAAATTCATTTGTTTGCTTACCTTCAGGCCAAGGATTTGCTTCTGGGAGAATACGGCTGGGGGAAATTGAAGTTCTTAAAATCTCCCGGTTTGAGTTTATTTGGAGCTCTAATGTTTTTCAGGACAAGAAGACAGGTGTTTCATTCTATAAACCAGTGGGAATACCTGATGGATTCCACAGCCTTGGTCACTATTGCCAATCCAACAAAGAACCACTGAGAGGGTTTCTTCTTGTGGCTAGGGAGGTTGTTTCTCCTGAGCTGGAAGTTGCAAATAGTTGTAGCCCTGCTTACTCTCCAGCTCTTCAAAAGCCACTTGATTATACATTAGTTTGGAGTTCAGAAAATGGAATTGAGGAAAGTTATCAAGGATGTGCTTTCTTCTGGCTACCTCTGCCGCCTGAGGGTTGGAAATCCATGGGATATTTAGTTACCACCAACCCAGACAAGCCAGACTTGGATGATGTGAGATGCGTTCGAGCAGACCTGACAGATGAATGCCAAGCTTATTGCTTGATACTTAATACTCATTCAAAATTTTCTGGCTTACCGTTTCAAGTTTGGAGCACTAGACCCACTAATCGGGGAATGCTGGGAAGAGGTGTTTCGGTGGGCACATTTTTCTGTAGCTACTGGAGACCTGAGGAAAGGCTGAACATTGCATGCTTGAGGAATTTAGATCCTGAATTACACGCCATGCCAAATCTTGAACAGATTCATGCACTCATTAATCACTATGGACCCACAGTTTTCTTTTACATTGATGAGATCTTCTTACCATCTTCTGTTTCATGGTTTTTCAAAAATGGAGCTCTCTTATACAAAGCCGAAGATTTGATTGGGGAACACATTGATGCTAGTGGCATTAATTTACCGGCTGGTGGGACAAATGATGGGGTGTTTTGGATAGACCTGCCTAGTGACAATCAAAGAGAAACTGTGAAACATGGAAACTTGGAAAGTGCAAAACTTTATGTTCATGTGAAACCTGCTGTTGGTGGGACTTTCACTGATATTGCAATGTGGATTTTTTGTCCTTTCAATGGACCAGCTACTCTCAAAGTTGGATTTGTGAATGTTGCTCTTGGCAAGATTGGCCAGCACGTCGGTGACTGGGAGCATTACACTCTCCGAATAAGCAACTTCACGGGGGAGCTGTGGAGTATATACTTCTCTCAGCACAGCGGTGGTGAATGGGTTCAAGCTTATGATCTAGAGTATGTAGAGGGTAATAAGGCTATTGTCTATTCGTCAAAAAGTGGACATGCAAGCTATCCTCACCCTGGTACTTACCTCCAAGGGTCCACAAAACTTGGCATTGGAATAAGGAATGATGCAGCCCGGAGTAATCTATACATAGATTCAAGCACCCATTATGAACTTGTTGCAGCAGAGTATCTTGGAGCCGATGAACCGTGTTGGTTGCAGTTCATGAGAGAGTGGGGTCCAACAATTGTCTATAATTCAAGAGCCGAGCTGAATAGGATAATTAATGGCCTGCCTTTGATGCTTAAATATTCAGTGGAGAATATGTTTGATAAGCTTCCAGTGGAGCTGTATGGGGAAGAAGGTCCTACTGGGCCAAAAGAGAAGAACAATTGGGTGGGCGATGAAAGGGCCTAGGTTTATGGCATGTGTTGCTTTTGACTTCCACATTACAGGCATATGGAAGGGACTCTCTTCTGGTATATCAGCACGTTTCTCACTCTAGTATAAAAATATTAGATTATTTCCATTCCAGGCAATAGCTTCCTTTTGACCAAAATGTCTTCCCGAGGAAGAAAAATGTTCTTGGGCTGTGTAGCAAGATGGAGTGGATGGGGCTAGAAGATGAATAGGAAAATCTGGGGCTATTGTTTGACTTGTACATTGTTATATTTGGTCACTCTGCTATTGCAATTGCTGAGTTGTAGATTATTCAGTTTCATGGTGATGGGGAACATTAACTAGGCTATATTTCCTAAGAAGTGGTAAGGTAACCAAAAAGGCAAAAATAGAGGACTAGTTCTGCAAGTTACTTTGCAATTCCAATGGCCTAAAAATTTCAGATTTTTAAGTCTTACACGATCATATCTCTTCCTGCCTGTGTATCGCCCGGAGGAATGCCTAATCGAGTAGTTGTATACTGAACTTGCTATCATAAAAGTAAAGGGAAAATCAGAGTGTTATCAGATCGATTAACTAATTATAAAATTCAATTTAATCGATTAAAATCTCAAGTTTCTCTGCGTTTACAGTTTGGATGTTACTTTGCTTCACACATGGGCATCATTTTTGGGAATCATCATGTTAACATATTTAGTTATCAGAAAGAATAATATTAGCTTGAGTTTATAGAAGTGACTACATTTTCGGTTCTAACTGCAATCAATCTGAGCCCAAATTAAGTTTCATGATTTTAGTTAAACCCAAAGTCGTTCGCAGTCAGGTTGTTTCAACACACAGTGAACTGTAACTTATAGATCACAATAGGGGACGTCCGGGATTTGGATTGGGCAGTTGTGAAGCACATTTTACATCTAAAATCTTTTTAACGGCGGTCTCTTTAAGGCTCTCAATCAATCTGTAACCAATCCATCAACCGCTCCAAACCATCCAAAACAACCAGACGATTATGAATTGGTATCATTCAAACAAACATAATATGAATCAAAAGCGGCAGTTCTGTCATGTACCATAAAAGATGGATGGAAATGATATCATGATTGAAAATGCATTGACACAAAAGCATCGTTTCGAGTTAGCAAGTGAAAACAGTGCTCTCCTGTCCCAAACATAAGGCTGCAATACCCTGAATCAAATTCATCTTCGTGTTCGTTTACCCAGTGAGATGATATATATATATATATATATAACACAGCCAAAGAATATGATCGCAAGCCACAACCCCACAAGCAAGTGAAGTTCTTGGACTTGACTTGGTTTCAAGTACCAAAGGCAGGCAAAAATAAAATAAAATAAAATAATTTATTTATTTTATAGTTTTTGGCGATGCTGACGATCCCAGCAGTTTGGATCGGACAGTTTTTAACAGATTAGTCTGTTTGTGAATACCTTAAAACAAAAAGAATAGAAGGCAGTTCTATCAGAAGGAAATGACCAAATATTCATTTTTATATGTTATTTAATCTCAAATAAATATAGAATTATAATATATATTATAATATATAAATATGTTATTTACCATTTATAATTATAATAAGTGTATTTAATCACGTGAAATAAATATAAAATTTGATAAAAATTATAATTATCATTTATATTTAATTAAATATAAAGTCAACTTTACGTGACTTTCGTACTAGAATCCGTCCAAGTCTTACAGCAGGGGAGGGGATCCAAACAAAAATAAAATAAAATAAAATATTATGATTCTTATTATTTTCTCTTTTTGTCCCTCTCTAAATTTTCTTTTTATTTCTTTATTAAAATAATATAATGCTGCTTTCTATAATAAAATAATAATAAAAGACCCCGACGTTTCGATCCGAAGAAGAAGAGCAGAAGGAGGAGGCGACCGTGGAATCGGTCGGCCCGACGCTGTCGACAGCATTGGGACGCCACTGGGCTGGGGGCATCGTATCTTCTGGGAAATGTCAAAATACGCTAGAAAATGCCGCCACCCACGCGCGGCACTCCAGATACTCACAGCGTCACTCTGATCTTTGTTGCTCTTTTTCTTTTCTTTTCTTTTTAAACCTTCTTTTGTAAAACTTGAGGGGCATCTTTTATTATGAACCTGTTGCATGAAATTGAATCATATTTCTCAATGTTATTATTGTTATTTGTTAAGTGTTATGTAAGTTGCTGCCTTAGACACACCGATATTAACATTTTCGTAAACCTCGGTTGACAATTGTTGAGAAAAAATATTATTGTTAAAATAAAAAATAAAAAAAAATGAAATTGAATAGAGCTTAATTCAAACAATAAATCAAAACTTTCTCTTTTTTTTTTTTAATGAAAAAAATGAAAAAATAAGTGATACTATACAAACAAATTAATTATACAGTTGGTCAACTGAAGTGTAAATTAATTTAGTAATTTTATCAACTTAAATAATAAAATAAACTCAAAAAAATTATTTAAATTAAATAATATGATTTTTCGATTTAAAATGATGAATAAATTTTATATAATTATATTATTTTTATTAACATACTTTAAAAAATAAATATATTCATAATTTATTTTAATACTATTTATTTATTTATGTAAATATAATAATATTAAGTAATTTAAAAAAAAAAAAAAAATGGACTCAATGAAACTGATGACTCACCGAACCAAGCGTTTTTTAATAAAAAATAAAATTTAAATTCTATGATATAATATTGAATTGATGGATGCCATTACGGGTCAAGAGTGGAAGGAGAGGGGCAGCAGTCGCGAGTGACGCGACGGGTCCCAATGTTGGTAAACAGAGGAGCGGTCTTCCATGGGTTGCCGAGTTTAACACCTATTTGGATTTTGGGTCCCATTCTTGTCGGTTTGTCGCTGAGGAGTAAAAGAAAAGAAAAGCAAAGCCAGGTAGACATTGGGCCCGCCTTCTAGAGACAAGAAGGCTTCTACTTCTAACCTCCGTTATCCTACCCTCTCTCTCTCTCTCTCTCTCCTCTCTCTCTCTCTCTCTTTCTAACTATTTTTTATTATTAAATTTATTTAATTATAAATTATATAATAAAAATAATTATACTATTTTTATAATCTTTTTTTTTAAAAAAATTAAAAATTACTAATAATTAAAATATCTATAAAAGAAATTCTTTGTTCTTTTAATTACTCCAAAAAAAAAAAAAAAAGAAAGAAAGAAAAATCCATTTCTCGGAGATTATTGTTCAATGTTTGGGCTTATTAGTGGCGGAACCATGTCTTAGTGTCTGAGACTGAGAAGTTTAACGTTTTGACAGTGCGCTAGCCTAAGATAGCGAGCGCTACGAGTCTACTAGGAGACCGAAAGCTCAACAATCACGTCTCAGGTTTCAGGAGATCAACGTGGGGTTTCCAAAAGTTAAAAAAGTAGGTGCCCATTTTCCGGTTTGCTTACCATAGGATTAGCCCATTGATACGGTTTGTTTGTTTTCCTGTTCTGTCACGACAGAATTGACTTAGTATCTTCTCCTTGGAAGATAGTCGTTTTGTCTCCACATGTCGCCAACCCATATCACAAGAACAACAACACCTCTATCTATTTATCTATATCTATGTGTGTGTGTGTGTGTGTGTGTGTGTGTGTGTGTGTGTGTGTGTGTGTGTGAACACGGAGAAGACAGGGAAGAAGAGCCAGAAGAAGCGTCTGCTTGCAAGGTGGCGTAAAAAAAAAAAAAAAAAAGGCAATGGCCATAAATAACACGTCCCCAACATGTGGGGTCCATGTCATCATCGCTCTCTCTCCCTCTCTTAAGTTTCCTTCCAATCAAATCAATCCTTTCCGCAAAACAAGACCTGATCATTCCCATTCACTGCTCCTGTCCTCTTTAACTGGGCAAACCCGCCAAACCCAAAACAAAGAACAAATAACAAAGACATCATCGTCATCGTCAAAATCATCAAATTATCAATCTTTTTTTCTTCTTCTGTTCGAACTTCAATTCCCCTGCCCAGAGGCCGTCAGAAGCTGGCTTCTTTGTTCTCGTCTTTACGTTACGTTTATAATTAATAGAGATTAATTAATTTCGTCGGATGCCCACTTGAGCCCTGTTCCGTTGGTGGAAGTTACATGTCGACGGAGGAAAGCGGAGTGATGTCGTCGGAGGACTCTTCCAGCCCGCAGGAGGCTGAGCTGGAGCTGGGTCTGGGCCTAGGTCTTGGTGTTTCTTCTTCTGGTGGCTTCGGTTTCAAGGGCCAACAAGC
Organism: Kandelia obovata; assembly: GCA_021464305.1. NCBI lineage: Eukaryota > Viridiplantae > Streptophyta > Magnoliopsida > Malpighiales > Rhizophoraceae > Kandelia > Kandelia obovata. Next base: position 6,889,758 of record CM038478.1, on the reverse strand, counting down.
TTTAAGGGTCATCAATATGCAAGAATTTTGACCGCTCAAGACTTGCCTTTTGTGGTCTCTGCCACCTCTTTTCCTTCTTCTTCTTCTTCTTCTTTCTTCTTCTCTTCGTCTTCTCTACTATTCAACGACCTCGTCTTCCTCCTCCACGTTGAGCAGAGCCACGTTATCGTTACGGGCTGGACCAAGAAGGAGTGCCGATGCTCTGAGCCCCCCATAATGCTCCTCTCAGGTATATCATTTAGCTCTATCAATTAGAGGTTGATCATTTGTGTCTTATTTTGCTACTTTTGATCTTTTTTCTTTTTTTTCTTTCTTTAACGAAATTTTTAATTCCCTTATATTGCTTTGCTATCTTTGTTATGATTACTTAATATTCCTCGAATCTCTTTTTGTGTGTTTTTTTTTTTTCATTTTTATTACCCTCATCGCTCTGCATTTGGAGGCAAGTTAGTCTTCTCGTTTGATTGATTGTGTTATTTGGATGAATCTTATCCATTTTATGAATTGAAAGCTATCTTTCCTTAAAGGAATCATCTGATCCATGATATGAATTGAAGGCCATCTTCCTTAAAAAAATCACTCTGATCTTCTAAACTAGAAACAGAAAAAGAAAAAATGTTGATTCTTTATGTTCATAACCAAGGTAAGATGAAAATTGGCTAGGATATAAAAGAAATATGTACAACTTGTTATATTTCGTCTGGTACTCGAATGGTTTTTTTATATTCTTATCAAGTGGATCTGGTGTCTGGAAGACTGTATAACATTTCAAATTTACTTCCCTTAATAACATTTCTGAACTCACAGTGTTGATTTTTCTGTTGGTTGATTTTGCATCGTCTACCAGTCATGTTGTTAGGATGGCCTCCAATTAGACCTTATAGAATGAACAGCCTGACTAACCAGGGGAAGTCACTGACCTCTGAGGAGTTCAATCAACGGTCCGAAAGAATAACAGCATGAGCGCTATGGTTGACAAGGCTCAAATCGTAAGCAACACAAAAAAAGCCAATTTCAAGGTTAAAACTTCCCTTCTGTCAAGGTGAACATGGATGGAATTCCCATTGGAAGAAAAGTTGATCTGAATGCTCATGGCTGCTATGAGAACTTGGCCCAAGCCTTGGAACATATGTTCCTTAGAACCTCCACAACCACTCCTGCTATACGTGAGCTTTCCTGCCTTTTCTGTTCTCATTCCTAAAATGATGGCTTAACTTACCACTTCATGAACTTTTTCTTTGCTGGGAGAAAATGATGCAAATTTATACACTGAGGGGGTTCTGGAATGTCATGTTGGAACTTGCTAGTTCTGTAGGTCTTCAATAAAGTTTGATTCTTGCTCGAGCTAATCTTCCATTGTAAATTGCTTACTTATTATGTATGCTTTACCAACACTGAAACTAGCAATGACATTAATCTCCATTGTAAATTGCTTACTTATTATGTATGCTTTACCAACACTGAAACTAGCAATGACATTAAAGATTGGAGAATTTATTTCTTATTTTATGTGATCCATGTCCTTGCTTCTGTACGTGGGCTTCAAAGTTTCTTGGTGAAATTTTTTTGTTGATCAAAATTCACATTGATTGCAGAAGTTCTGAGATTCCTCAGGATTGAAGCAATATATGTATAATTCTTGACCAAAAAATTTTAAATTTTTATAATTATACATATTCTAAAATGTTAATATCACCAAGGTTTAGAAACTTTGTATGATGTCGGGTTTCCCATGTTGTTAATGTGCTTGATAGCACCCTATTGAGGTTGATTAATCATTTGTTGCTCCGGTACTTGTAATTAGGGTCAAGAGCATCAGAGCACGACATAATGGTAGAATGCATCAAGATGCTCAGGGTTGCTGGATGGCTCATCTGAATACATACTCCACTTATGAGGACAAAGAAGGAGATTGGATGCTTGTGGGAGATGTTCCTTGGGGTATTATCACCAGAAGCAGATCATCTTAGCAAAATTATTAATAATGTAGTTTATTATTTTAGCTTGTTCCCATGCAACTTGCAATATTCTATATCTATATAAAGCTGATATTTCTCTGATGAAAAAGGAGCCTAACAAATCAGTAGTGAGACAGATGCCTCTGATCACCTGATTCATAGAGTATGATGATATTTTCACCACAGGATCCAGGAATAAATATATTACAAGGTTTTTTTGGGGAGGGGGAGGGAGGGAGGGGAGAGAGAGAGGGGATACTGACTTCATAGAATGGGTTTTGATCATCCCTACATGTTATTCTTGTGAAATAAAGATATTTCCAGGGTAACAATGCAAAGGAAAAATTGGGAGGGAAGGAAAATTAAAGCAACTGCAGCTGAGCCAATTAGCAGTCCACTGACTGCATGAAAGTGATAAAGAATTGGAAGGGAAGAGAAATTTTAAGTTTCATACTTGACCCTTTTTACTTACCTTTTTTCTCATGGTTTGAGGCCCATCTATCTATAGCTTCCAACGAGTCAATTTTGTATGCTCAAAGGCCACGTTAACTTTTGTCTTGCTTTTTGTTTGCATTTTTTATATTCAGGATGTTCCTTAGCTCTGTGAAGAGGCTCAGAATCACAAGGACTTAATGAAGCAACTGGACTTGGTAAACAAATGTGAACTGTTTACCTCCTTGAAGCTGCATTTTCCTTTCAAACTGTTTTTCTGGCTAATCAGTCCATGGCTGTGACAAGTGTGCGAAAGCAGAGAAGCAAACAGATCTACTACTTTTTTGTTCCTTCAAACAAAAGGAAGTTGGTGAAGACTACAAATGCCGGAAGAATTATGTAGAATGGTGAAGTGTGTAGGCCTCTTTTTAGTAAAATTGTCTCTTCTCGCTTTGTGCTGGTTTTGGTCTGTTTAGTTCTATTCTTTAATTGTTTTTCCATACTAGTTATACCTTTGAAATATACGGAGAATATATTTGGAAAGCAAAATAACCTCTACAATGTAACATAAATTGGCATACCTAAGTTGAAGCTGTCTCTTGGATCCTATAAACTTTGTTCAATTGCTTATATGCATACAAAGCAAAAAGGAATTTGTTTGTTGAAGTATTCACCCTTTTTTGCCAGTTGGCTTTGGGGGTTACATGTTTGCTGTGAGAATCCAATTTCACGAGACGATTGAACATTTAACTGCAGATATTAAGAAGAACTACTATCAAAAGATGAATGAGGAATGAAGAATTTTGTCTGAAAACTGAAATGAGATGCAGGTTTCCTGAACCAGCAAGTGTTCCATGCATTTTGTACCAGTTGGTCTCAAAATGAAATGATTGATATCCATGGAATCGGAGGAAAACTAGTTGTCTGTTGATTCCACACACACTGGTACCAAGAAAAAAAACAGGCAACTGCAGCTCTCTCTTCCCACGAAGAAAGACAAGCTCCAAATGAAAACTGAACTTGAACAAAAGGCACTGGAAAGAGTGAGCCTCCTGTAAATTTCCCGTGCATGTACATGTCTACCTATAATTGTGGATGGCAGTCCCTAAGTGAAAAAGAGTAGGGAAGCCAGTGCCCTACGAAAAAAGACTGGCACCATCTCTAATCTACATGTCCTATTTTATGTGCAATTCCTGTTTGTTTCAAAAAAGACAAGAAGGCAGGTCATACCCTAGAGCCCCAGCCATAAACGCATGTATCTCAGCCCAGCTGGAAACTGTATATAGAATTTCCTGTAAGACCTTTCCAGATAGGTGCGCCTCCTTCACCAAGTTCTTTCTGCTTCTTGATCAACCAGAGAATAAGGGAACAAAAGAAGATACAAAAGTGGTTTCCCAGTGTCATTAGGTTTACTGGCTCTTGGAGCAATAACAATCCGATATCTGCTTTCAGCAGGCAAAGTAAATCACTCACAGAACCTCCAACATAAACTGCCAATTGCTTGCCATTTCGCTCCGCTATCCTTTATGTTGTCACTAAAATTCGAAGCTTTTCTGCCGGGACTCCCACACAAGCCTCATAATTTCACCCGTTGAGACAGATCCTTCATAAGCCAATTCATTTGAATGTACCTTGAGAACTTTAGATCCCCTGATCAATGTGAAAAGATTGCAGTAGATACAATTATAATATGATGGAACGGCAGTAACTTGAGGAGAATCCCCAATGGTTGGACCCAATAAGTAAATAGAAAAAAAGACACACCGTGAATTATACCTGATGAAAAAGCCGACCTGATGAGATCACCACACCAACAGTATGAAATGACATGAACATCGGATTTTAGCTTTTTACAACCTTCTGGAAGAACCCTTTAAAACCATCCTGAAGAGGAAGAGATTTCCCAGCCTCATTTATATCTTCTAGACTTAAACCCTTTCAGTGCTCCAAACTCATGATTTCTAACCTTGTCCTTTTCTCAAAAATCTGCTAATTGTTCAAGGGCCTTCCACAAACCTCATAATCGAAATTTTCCGCTGCAAAAATAGGGCGCCATTAGCATTTCATTTGAGTACTGTTATCAGTTTTTTTGCACATCATCTGAAGAATCTAAAAAGTAGATGGTTCCCAGAAATTAGGCATACCTGTTCTGCTCGAAATTATGCTGTCAAAAATTTGATTTCGTTCTTCTGTATACTGGGCAGAAAGAGTGCTCCTCAAATCAGCTGATGAACATCCGAGTCTGCTGGGAATCAGTCTATGCGTATCAAACTTTTGTGCTGTTTTTTGTTGAAAATCCTTGCTAGAATAGTTGTGGTAGAGACAGTTAGCGCACACCGAATGAAAATCACAAACATGAGAAGGCAGCTATCTGGAGGGTCTGCAGCAGAGATATAGGCAGTACTGTTCTCTGGGCAACTTGGTTGCTGTAGCGAAAAGTTCTAACATCCAAGTTTCATAGCCTGAAGGTAAACCTTTCTACCTAGTCAAGCTCTTCATAGGTCAAAAAGATGCTTAGCTTTTCCCAGCAAGTCTTCAATTTTGCAGAGTAAAAGCCTGAATTGGGAAAGTAAATTAGTAAGTTGCATGGAAGACAATTTTGGTCTCATGTAAAATACTTTTTACGACAAAGTAGCAAGAAAGAGAAATGGAGAAAGGCTCAATGCCCGGCATTCACAAACCTCAAAAATCTTGAAGAGAATAGTCATCCACCCATTTCTTGGTAATTGTGATTGCTCTCATGGTATCTAGAAGACCACGTATTCTCTGTTGCTGATGGAGCCATAGAGTCTCATCCAAGTGCATAGCAGCTAGAAAATAGCAGCAAGTATTTTTCCTCGCAAAAGGTTTTTTCAATCTTACCAGGCAACTGCACACAAGAAACTCTGTATACTTGACAGTTATGCCCCAGAAATTTCCTGTCCTTGGCAGTTTCAAAAAACCCATCTCCTGCATAGTAATAGTAATTCCTTTAGAGGACAGAACTCAACAAGCGCCGAACTGGAATATGGATATAAGGCCGGAGGTGATAAAGTAGACATATCGGAATGTACAATTATACTTATTATCATTGCAGTGCACGATAATTGTCTTTGATAATCATCCGCAACCAATTCTATCTAGTAATGTGTCGCAATATGTGTCACAAGACCTGCTCATGTGCTTGTGCGTGTCAATAATGTAAATCCAGACCAAAAAAGGGCCATTTTCCAAATTCCAATTGGAATTAAGAAGACAATCTGAAATATTCCATCTCCCTCATATTTATCACTGCTTGGTCGCTATTGTATCTAATCTTTTTGAGCAGTCAATAACTGAGATTTTAGAATGCAAGTGGAACATTGGACTTCAATCAAATTATTTTAGATGGGTTCTTTTTTCTTTTCTTTTTTTAATTAAACAAGAGAATCTTTTTTAAAAAAAAGAAAAGAGGATTGCCAAACAACTAACGTGAATACATTAATAAATAAACTAAATTTTGAGATGCGAACAGAACAACAGAAACTTAAATTAAAAAAAAAAAAAAGTACAATTGAAATTACGAAAGAAAAAGAAAAGAGCATTACAGGACTCGACATCGTAGTCTTTAAGCAATCTGTTGACATTTTCAATAACGCGCGTATTCCGATCTTCTCTTCCTCATTTTTCAGGCGCATTGTTCCGCCATGCCCAACCTGAAAAAAGGATTGAAATTAATTTTACTGACCCAACAAAACAACTCTTTGCATTTGCGAAATTGAAGAAAGAACAAGAAAAGAAATAAGGAAAAGAAAAAAAAAAAGAAAGGACTGGAGAGTACAAGAGAGAATCACAATGAAGAATAAATAGTAAAAAAATAAAAAAGAAAAACTTACGCTTGAGAAAACGCCTTCGAGGAAAATGGACGTCTGGCAGATACATGGAGGAATAACGTCGGGTTTCAATGTACCGAAGGCGCAAAGCAAACAATGAAACGGACTGTAATTAGCTGAATATCGACTCGTCCTTGAACTTGGCCCCAGCCGCTTTGCTAATTTTCCTCCGTCTTCCACTGTCTTCTTGTGCCAATTGCTCTCTGTGGTTTTGAGTAACTCTGGCAATTTTCCTCTTCGTCTGCCGTCTGTCTTACTCCAACTCCAAGAAAGAGATGAAAAGAGAAAAAAGGGGAACCAAAAAAATACGAAAAACGGAGAGATCTAGGAGTTCTCTTAACTACGAAAGGAAAAAAAGGAAAACTTGAAAAAGAAAGAAAGGATATTTTTTCTTTTTTTTTTTGTTTGGAAAGCGAGAAACAAAGTAGTGATGACTGATGATGATGTGTAAGATCAAGATTGCTTTTGTAAACTACGGTGTGTGCGTGTGTCTATATATATTAAATGGCATCCTCTCAAGCGTTACGCACTGCGCTGCGCTGTGGCCTGTGCGGAAAAGGAGTACAGCCGGGCAAGTCCCGCCCATACCATTGCTGTTTCTCTCTCTCATCTCTCTATCTGCATCTCCTGTACCATAACTGTAACAGTAGTTTTGACTACCGGTGTAAGTTGATGCATATGGAGTTATTCATTGTCATAGAGAAACGACGTTGGCACTCACCCTGTGTACGGATGCCATGGATAAGAAGGAAATTGGAGGAAGTTGTTAGTGGTAGTGGTATCAGCAGACTGACGAGGAGTGGCTACTAGTTGGCGAGTAGTAGGATAGCTTGAAATTGTTCATCACGTTACTTGTAAAATGAAATTGAATTAACCATGAAATTCTAAGCAGACTAGATAAATAAGGATTTTGATGAGATATTGAATGGAAGACAGCGATTGGATTAAATTAGAAATTCCCTTGTTTCTCTCTCATCTGCACATTCCCTGTCCTTTTTCTCTCTGTACTAGATACCTTTACTGATATTGTTTCCGAGTAAAACCACTCGAAGTCAGAGCTACGGAATCTTTTCTTGCGTTTTACCGAAATTAGAATGCAAGACCCTCTAAGTCTAACTCATTTTAAGGAACCTAATATTACATGAAAAATAAGCCCCCATTATTTAAGTCTTATACCTTACTCAAGAGTCTTTGTATTTTTTTGGGTAATCATTTTTTTATTGTTTTAAGAATTGTTCCTTAAGCAATTTTTTGGGGAGGGCTGCATCAACTGTTTGTCTTACTTTCGTTCGCATTTATTCATGTCAGAGATGTTTCTGTAGCTCTGTCAAGAGGATCGAGACACTACATACCTTAAGTTGTGCTATTCTTAGACCACTACAATTTCTTTTGGTTAAATATAAACAAGCCAATTTGAGGGTTTACCACAGACATGAACAGAGAACTACTTACAAGAAGCATGAAATGAAGAATCAAGAAATCGCCCGAAAAATATTTGGAATGAAGAAATTGGCATAGTTTTTGGGAACCACAAATTTTCCATTTCCGTTTTTGTACATGGAAATGATTCTTATCCAAAGATTTTA